>JAHUTJ010033667.1:0-25464 GCA_036250325.1 Characodon lateralis
CGGAAACCCTTTGTGACCCTGAATCTGACACTCATATATCCACTACATTGTGTCTGGATCACTACCAAAACTCTTGCACCAGGGTTCAGACCTAACCATGGCAACAGATCACTCCACCTCTTGTTGTCATCTACAGATGCCTCCTTGCATTGCTCCTTGGTACCTCTCTGGCCTGAGGTCTCATCCTGAAACCTGCTCCCTGCTCCTCACACAACACTGAAAATGCCTGGATGTTGTTCCTGTCCACATCCATAAAGTCTCTTCTATGGATGTATTCAAATAGCACATAAAGACTGTGTTAGCACCCAGAACATTGAATCCAGCGCAGTTCTCCCTCCTCTAGTCCCAGCTCTGACTTTATCTGTCTTGTTTGGTTGTTTTTAGTTTGCTATTATAGCATTCTATTTAAAAAAATATACATTATTCTTATTTATTTTTATAGATCTTCTCTGGACTGTACCAGTGGGTTTCAGATAAATGTAACTACTTTTTAAAGTATAAATAAACCCTGAAATATTTACAAGTCTGAGTGTTTTGATGAAATCCTGATGACAACCAGCCTTTGTTGTCCTGAACTCCTTGACGAGCTTTTGAGTCACGCTGTCTCATTAATCTTTCATTGTTGTCATTACGTTGTTCTGGTAACTCGCGCCTGACTCATGTTGTATATTCACTCTGCTAACAACCGAGCCACCCATTCATTGTTCAAACTGCTCAACAAATACCCATCCAGCACTTCCGATGGCATTTTCTTTGTTCTTCTCACATAAGCACGATAATGTGGATGTGAAAACATATTTACTGCTTGGTGACACATCAAGGCTTAATTTAGCACCAGAAATATGTCCTTTAAAGTGAAACAAGATGGCCCAGTGATAAACAACAGAAATCCAGTCTGTTTGAATATGGGATAGATCAGTGCTAACCAAACTGTAATTACAGCCTGAATATAAAGAAACAAATAAGCAGCGATGAATCAAACTGTGCAGAGAAAACATTAAAAACGGATTCTTCAGGGTTGGATGTTGAAGTCTAGGAATGCATCAACTCCCCCTGAATATTTGCTAGAGGTTGGTGTGTTTGAGCGCAGACTGATTGAGAAAACAGGTGTTTTGAATTGAAAAGTTTGACTTCACGGTTTTGAAAGAAGCTGTTAGGATGAACTGCTTCCAGAGGGCCTTTGTGAACAGAAGCCAAATGTGAAAAACAGAAGACTTAGTGTTCAACTATTTATTCAGAATGAATATTTACAACTAATGTGTCAAACTCTGCAATAATTTATCACAAACATAAAATAAAATGTTGGGTAGGGGGGATATGGGAGGAAAATACAGATTGTGTGATGAAGTAGCGGCAAAACTGTGGAACAGTTCATGTTCTGTCATGGTAGAGAGAAAACTTTAGGGTACAAGCAGTCAAACAAAGTCACAGTCACAGATGATTATCATTCTCATTCAGAGGAGGACGCACACGTTTCGGTAAATACCAGTGAAAATAGGTAGACTAAGCAAATATCTAAAGCACTCCACACCAAACTAATGCAATAATGGTTGCTAATAATAATGTGCCAGTGGTGAAAGACCTGACTGCTTAGTTTTGATCAGCAAAGCTCAGTGGATATGGAGAAGTGCATATATGGTAAACACAATGGTCACGTAACCACAGAAATACGGCTTGCATACTTATTTAATAGTCTCAATATCAGGCATAATTTTTATCCGCAGGTTTCCAACTCTCCGAACAAGCTTAGGAAAGTCTGACGACACCAAGCACCCATTAGTGTTTCAACATGGTCACAGCAGCTCTCACCAAAAGTATTTAATTTTTACACATTTCTATTTTTCATCAGCTTTAGACTTGATCAAAGTGCTTGTTTGGCATGCAGCCTGCAGGGCACCATTTGGTTCAAATGTGATTTCAAATGGGGTTCAGATTGTGATTTCAGTGAACCTCGCACCTAATAGTTAACATACTGTAACTATCAGAGAGATCAACAATGTGCTCTGGCAAAACTTTGGGTGATTTTCTTAAAAACTGGCTCCAGCGCTAAATCTGGGTCAGTACTTCCTTAGCCACAGCTCATTTGCACTATTTAGCCTGGTAAACTCTCTAGCATCACAATAATTGGAGGTATTGTGGGACCACATCCTTGCTCAGTTTAAGAAGAAAAAAAAAAAACTTTATCAGAGCTTAAAGAGAACAATAGACTGACTGTAACAACCTGAAACCTAATGGGGCGATATTTAAATCTCCTGATTTAGATTCAGGACAAAAAAACAAAAGCACTAAGTTTAAACAATATTAAGAGGTAACCCGGCACTAAAGTGCAACGAGATCATTTTAGGATTGACAGTCGGTGGTGGCAGTTTTTCATACAGTCAACATGGCTCACCATCCAGAACAACACGAGCACTCGACAGTCAGTTGCCTCTTGAATGACTTTGTTTATCTGAATGCCCAGTCAATGGGTAATTGCAGCCCTCTATGGTGTGCACAGTGTAAGCACCATAAAAAACAAGACCATGCATCACATTTCACTAATTGCGCCAGTGTTGGTACTAAATGCATAGCTTCTGATTAGAGGCTACATTAAAAAGGGGTATTTAAGTTTAGTTTTTGTTTAATGGGATTTTGGCAGCATTTTCATCATTTCTAGATCAAAATTCACATAGGCTGTAACAAACCTGCAGTGGATTATTCTAAACTGCAATTCAGTTACCTTTGTTCTGCTTGTTTTATATTTTTTTATTAAGGTCCACCTTAAATTGCAAATTTAAAGTGCAAACAGCAAGACAGAAGGGCTGTTAATGTTGGTTAATGCACTACAGAGAAGTGCAGTCACAATGGCTGTTTTCAACTAAATTACTACATATCCCTTTGCACCCAGGTTCAGAAACACCCCTGCTCTTTAAATGCCACCAGCTGGTGTTTATAAATCCTGCTTCAGTAGGTGTGTGTAAGTCTTGTTTGAAAAAAATCAGTCGGCATTGCAAGAACTGGCTGTTTTTTCTAATCTACATTTATAACTCATTATCATAAGAGATAATGAGGCAAAATATGTGATTTGCACGTCTACAGAAACTCAAAATACAACAAAGGTCCAATGAGACAGTGATGGAATAAACATCTCAGCACTTAGTGGGTCTCTGGCTGCAACCTCATTTCAAAATCAAAGTCAGGAGTCGAGTTTTTTTTCTAATCCAAGAAGCACAGTGCAGCGCAGCCACCTGGACAGTTTGACCTTCTGCACATGCACTTCTCTTTCAGCTCAAAGCCTGGTTTTCTTTGAGTCGACTTGTTATTTAGGGCCAGCACCTGGATGCTGGTCCTGCTACAGATGATGCTTTGGGTTTCCTGTTACAAGGCAGCCACATGAAACAACAGAGCGGTGAAAAAAGGCTGAAAGTTCTAACCCTCCAACTAGAACATAAACACACTTATCCTGTGCATGCAAAAGAGCTGAACATGTTCAAAAGAGATGTCCTTTGAAAGCTAACGGCTTTGAAGTGAAGAATTTTTAACTTGCTTTTCCTGTCTGGAGGCAAAGGTCTGCAGATCATCTTCCTGATTTAGAGTGTGAAGATTTTTATCCATGTAGTGGCCACTTTGGGTCAGTTAACAGTGTGTTCAAAGCACAGGACTGTTCATAATCTAACATCTGACAAGAAAAAACACTAGAGGGGTTCTGATGGCTTCTAATGTACTTTGGCAGATTGCAATAATGAAACGACTATCAGTGAATACTGTTTGACAGTAAAAAACTCTGTATGCCAACGAGTAAAACAACTTCTCTTTAGCAGATGTTTTTGAATGAGTTCAGCACTTTTAGGCTTCTTTTGGTTTGGAGAACAAAGTGTGCGGGAATCCCACAAACCCAGGCTGTACTCGCAGTTCTGCTGGCAGGGCAGATCCTTGTTTTGTTCTCATTGATGGAAACATGCAACACCCACAGAAAACAGCAAATGGCTGTTGTTTGCTGGCAGTTTTAGGGCTAGGGCTTTTCTCCTCATTCTGTCAGTGAATCCCTTGAATGGTTCCTGGCGATTGATTCCATGCATCCACCTCAACCCGTTAATGTTCCCATTAATCTTGTCTTGTTTTTTATGTTGTGTAGATTAAAAGAGTGAGAGAATCTAGTGAAGAAAGGAAGCTGCAGAGCTCTGATCAGCCACTGTCTTTATCGAATGCAAGAAAAATCATCAATTGATGATTTTTTTCTGATTCAGCATTTAGCATCTAAAATTATTCCACAGAAATAATAACATGGATATTCTGAGTGGGAGCAGTTATTGGGCACTGCTTTCGTCCACTCTTTCCAACTCTTGGATAGAAGTGGGACTTTCCTTTTCAAACCACTGGTACAAAACCTGAACTGGGCAAGAAATACAGAAACATCATGTCTAAAAACTAGAATACTGCAGACATGGAAATGAAATGAAAGTCAACAATAGAAAGAGAGACGTTTAGCTTGAATTATTGTGAGCTGACATATAAATAATTTACTCTATAATCTCGATAAGAAGTGTTTAACCTAAATGTTTAAATGTTTGAATGAAATATTTACCATTATTATATCTGTAACAATCACTGTTAGGTTTTTTTTAGCAGTGGCTGGGATAGTTTTTGCTTTTCTGTTTTGAATTAAAGCAACAAAAAAACATAATCTTATGCATGTTTGTGTTAAAACTGTGATACTCTGGTACTTTTTCTCTGGGTTACGATACTGTGAGAATCTCACCCCCAGTGCCTAGTCAGGACATTGGGTTTCTCATAAGAAAGCATTATTCTAAAGGTGGTCCGGTACAAACATTTATCCACACATCATTTCCAAAGTTAATTACAGTTATTTCCAAGAAGTTTGACCCACAAAGTGCCTCACGCAAATAAACACAAGGACCGACCGAACCATCATTGCTTTCTTCCACCATCATATCTCTCCCTTCTGCTTGTAACCCCTCCGATTATACTTTCCAGATTTCTTGAAGCTAGAACAGACCACAGGAAAACAAGTTCTTGATTAAATGAAGGCACTTTGTTGTCTTGTTTGGGAGCCATTAGTCAAAGTAGGATCCATACAGGAGAAAAAAGATTTTTATGTTATTATTTATACCAGAAAAATGAAATATGAGGTGATATGATATGGTATCACATGTAAGGATTACATATAACTACACATGAAAAGTGATTTGTATTGGCCGAGTTACAGATTCAAAGATTATAACAAAAAGTTGCAAAGAGTTTCTGCAGATGTGCAGCTTAAGACCTTAACACTGACCCGGCACTGAGCTAACTGGTCTTAGACTGGTTTCCATCACTGAGGACTGCTTGGTCCAAAGCGGGAAATAACAATATTTAAGTCAATAAAGCCCACCTGACCTACTTTCTCCTGCAGAGTGTGTTCGTGCAGATGGAAGTGGGTCTGAGCATATTTTCAATTGTTTATAGAAGTGTGTGAAAGTGAGACTGGCCTGAAGTAAAGTGCACTAAATGGGTTTCAATCAGCGTCGTTTTGTGCCACAAATTGTGGGTGTGTGCGTGTGTGTTATGGGCCAAGGGTGCCATGTGTTTCCCAGCTGTGGCTGCCTGGCATCGGCTTGCAAAGTCATAGAGCAGAAATATAAATACTGTTTTCCTCTTTCTTCTGAGACAAACAACAGACGCCTTGTTGAACAATAAGGAGCCGTTTTTATCTTTAGAAACATTGTTGGGCCAAAGGTATTAAAGCCATAGTTCACTCTGACCTGAAAACATCAGCAGAACTTTACGCCTGCTCCAAATTTAGAGCTTTTACTGTGAAACACTGAGAAAAAGATAATATACAATTATGGCTTACATGTTTAAATAATAAAACCTTCACAACGTCACAAATGTTTTTCAATTGCAGCTTTACACTGATTATCTGTCCGTTTGTCTCTTTTACAACTCATCTCATATAAAGTAATTTTCAATAATCAACTTACCATTTGCTGTAAAGAAATATGGTTATGGGTCTCACATAATTCTCATCTATTATGGTTTGATCAGGGATTATAATCTGTCAGAGTTAACTGGCCTAAACGAGGATCAGAACAGCAGTCCATTCATTCAAACAGGGTCTAATACATGTCTTCATTAAGGATATAGAATTAAAATTAGATATTTACAATATTTACTTTTTCTCTCCTTCATCATGACGTCACCACCACTCTATGAGAGCTTTTCATCTCAGCCACGAAATGTTCACATCAAGTAAGGTCATCGAGGGCAGCAAATGTCTATCCAACAGGTAGAAATGCTATCAGCATGTTGTTTTTTTGTTTCCTATTAATAAATATTAATCCAGAGAAAACATACAAATAGAAACAATCTCTTTGAGAGGTTATTGATAGGTTATGTGACCGGTTATGTGACCTATATATTTATGACAGTTGCATGTCATAAAGTTTGTCAGTGAGGGCCGAGTGACAGGAACCCGTTAAACAAAGAGGAAATAATCACTTTGTGTTGCAGTACTGGACATAAATCTTTGGTCACCAGGCTGTCAGAACACCTGGATTGGATCCACAACCTTCTGTTATTGAATATTTACCTAAGGTAGAGTCTAGTGTTAGAGCAGAAAGTAAATGGCAGATTCTAGGGGAGCTGCACATGATAGAGAGCCCTACCCTGCAGGGTTTTAACTCCTTATAATGACTTTATGGGGTTTTTGGAAACGTTTCAGGTCAGTGAGTGCACTCAGAAAAAAAAACTTCTGCCTCTGATGGGTTGGCTCTCAGAGAGCTCAGTTAAGTGGTGAGGCGAGGGGGAAATTAAAGAATTACTCTGCAGTGTGTGTAAACAAGCTGTGGGGTTTTCTTTTATCACTCGTGTAAAATGAGCCTAAATAAGTGTTAATTCCCAATGTTTGATGAGGGCACCGAGGCCTGGGTTCCACATAAAACAGACCAGAAAGCAAAGGTTGATGACAGTGGACTCTTTTAGCTACAAACAGTCAGATTGTGATTGCTACCCAAGGGCACGTTGACAATGATAACAATTTTCACAAAGACGTCATAAGAAACGACCTGATTAAGTTAAAGAAGGATTCATCATAAGAAGAATTAAAAAAGAAAAAAGCAGCTGTTTCACATTTCAGATGAAAATGTAATACTCATAATAATAACAGCCAAAGAAGTGGGGACTGTCCTCAATCACAGGAATCATAAAACATTATGTTTCATTTTGGACTCATTTAAACTAAAACAGCTGAAGATATAAACTAAACATATTTTAGGTTCCTTATACCTGAAAACAGGACAGACATCTGAACAAAAAACAGCTAAATAACGACTAATAAACATCATTAGTTTGCCTTAATACCGATAGGATTGTCAGTAACTAGACACTTACACCAGATCTGTCTATGATCTATGCTTTATTTTTATCCTTTATGATTTATGACAAAAGTGTTTGCTGGGCACCAACACCGAAGACAGGAAGGCTGTTAGTGGGGATGAATTATCCACCGACCTTGTCTTATTGTGTCGCTTCAGCGTGTCGTAACTCTTTGTAAAACAGCATAGTGCGCTGCACTGGTTCTGTACCACAGAACAGAACTTAGGGAGGTGTAATCATTGCTAACTGTTATGCTTCTGAAGTACAGGTCTCACTTGTATAAATACATGAAGACAAGCAAGGTTAGGGAGATGATACAACCACATCAGGTATGAGTGGTCAAAGGTTGAAAGTAATCTAGCAAAATATATATTTGTTCAGTATATTTATGATGGGAATTAATACCTGTCGATTACCAGCATCAGAAAAAGATGCTTGTCTTGTTTATAGCTTGAGATGATTAGACAGACTGGATTTAAAGCAGAGCCAAAAGGTTGAAGCTCTAGATTTACTGGTTCATCTACATTCTGACCTCCTTCTTTGATCATAAGTTATAGATCATGAGTGAATGAATGAAATTTCTGACAAAAACGGAGCTTCCTCTGCAGGGTGGCTGGGCTCAGCCTGTGAGATTGGCAAAGGAGCTCAGTCATCTGTGGAGAGCTTGAGGTGGAGCCACTGCTCCTCTGCACTGAAAGGTTCAGCTGATCAAGATGCCTCCTGGGCACCTACCTCTGGAGGTTTTCAGTGTGCCTCCCACCAAACCCAGAACTACAGTACGGCTAAACAGATCAGTCAAGGATGCTTAACAAAACCAAAATATGAGCAAAACTTTGAAGTTCTTCTCTAATCGTTTGGCTCAATCAGCACAGATTAATAAAGGCAAACCATAAATTTATCTTGGGAAAATATATAAATTACAAGAACACCCTTTTAAAACAATATTTAAAAGAAGTTCAAACTTTGCATAATCCAATGAACAATTTCAGCTATCCTCAGAACTGGTCTCCCTAAGTCGCTGGTCCATAACTCCAGTCCTCAGCATCTGGTGTTCTGAACCCTTGAGAGGTGCCTTCACTCCAGCACTTCCGGGTTCAATCATATTATCATATCATAGCCTATAATCAGAACCTGCAGAGGCTCTTTATGAGGCATTCATTTAATTTTGGGTTTGTTAAAGCAGAGGAACATCCAAATCATGCAGGAGCCTTTGAGGACTGTGGTTAGGGACGAAGGTCCTAAAGGCTTCAGTCTTAAATGTAACTGAGAACAACCAGTAGAAAAAGTCTAGTAGAATCCTGAAGAGATACTGCAACATTCAGTGCAGGGAACCTAGACCTGTCTGTATGGTTTGATCAGGGTTCCCAGATTTCACGGCACTCCTTCTCTCCCAACTCCAGACTTCCTGTCTTGCTGACATCAGCACTAGCTGTCATTACCAAATATCTGCATTAAATTTAGTGACACAGTGGAAAGAACAGGCAGATTTCATCTCCATCTGAGCTGCAAATGACCTGAGTGTGCCCATACAGAAGGTGGTTGTTCATTCAGAGCAGCTTTTATTCAGAGCAAATGAAGCAAATCGTTCAGTGGATTCTCCTGTTTCTGCAGAGACCTTCAGCAGAGAGAAATCCTGCTGGATGGCGGCTTTTATTGGCATGACTCACAGCTTGTGAAGGATGCGGGTTTGTGTCTTAAACAGGAGCAGCATCATATTGCAAACATGCTCACATTACAAAGGCTACATTATAAAACTGGTCCCACATAATGCTGGACGCAGATGATGACCAAGAAGTGTAGTTTTTTAATGAAATATGAGGCTCAGAGATGGAGGGTGCCTTGACTATTTGTTTTTATTAAATTATTATATTTATGAGTGTTACTCCTACTTATACTATACAGCGCGTTGTTCCCTTTAAGGGGCTTTTTAAAGGGCTTTAAAAATAACATTGGATTGGACTATTTAGCAGTTTGAAACTCTGCAAACCTGATGTTTCTCTTTATACTTCTGGTTCTGCTGGAGATCCACTGGCAGCAGTACTCAGGAGCTAACCTGAGGATGAGAGATGCTCTAACCGTTGCAAAGAAATATCAATGAACCACGTTCTATCAAATCCACTTTTCAGACTCTGCTAATAGTGGGAATAAAATATGGTTTAATTAAGTACTTTCAGCAGTCCTCCGAGGAGAAGACCTGCACCCTTAAGAGCCAACATATTACATGAGAGAGAACTAATTGGTGGAAATGGATGTTTTGGTTTTTTGGGTTGTGTCTCACCAGAACTTGTGTGTGTGTGTGTGTGTGTGTGTGTGTGTGTGTGTGTGTGTGTGTGTGTGTGTGTGTGTGTGTGTGTGTGTGTGTGTGTGTGTGTGTGTGTGTGTGTGTGTGTGTGTGTGTGTGTGTGTGTGTTTGTGTGTGTGTGTGTGTGTGTGTGTGTGTGTGTGCGTGCGTGTGTGTGTGCAGACGGGGATTTTCCAGGAAGTTGCATTCACCATGCATCAGATAACTCTCCTCTAATGTCTTATTCAGATCTGATCCAAAACAGAACTGTATAACTGAGGATGTCCAAGACAATAAGCAACATCCTGGAAGAGTTAAAACTGCATCCAGAAAGATTACAGCTTTCACATTTTAAAATCACCACCCCAGCTTTAAACTCTGCTTTTTACAGACAATACAAAGCAATCTGCATCTGCATGAGTATCAACTAAAGACTGGTGGGCCTTCAGCAACAGAGCTGGACTTTTAAATGCTTTGATATGTGTTAATATGACAGGACATGTTGCACAAAAGCACTAAAAACAAAAAGATAAACAGTGTTAATCAGTTTATATTTGTTGTAGTTCTTTGCAGTGTGAATTATTTTATTCAGGTCTTTCTTTTTAACTCCTATCAACTATTTTGTTCTTGCTCTGCAGCACTTTGGTGCAAATTGTTAGTTGTATATAAATAAAGTTGACATTAACATTGATATTGCAGTAGCTTGTCATCAATGATGATGCTGATGATCCTTATCATTAATTATATTTTGGCTTCATGGTTTTGAAAAACCCTGAACAACAAACAATCCATCCTTTACTTATTGTCTGCTTATCAGGAAACAGGTCATGGAGGTAGTAGGTCGGGGAGGGAAACCCAGACATCCTGCTCCCCATGTCTCCTGCTCAGCCTGGAACGTCCCAAGGCTTTTTTATTCCTCAAAAGATACATACTTCCTACAATGATGTCTTTGCTCCAGGTCTCCTCCCAGTTGTGATAAACCATCAACGGGGGAATTCCAGCTTGCATCCAGATCCAATTCCTGAATCACCTCAGCTGAGCTCTTTCAATTAGGAGGAGCAGCAGCTCTACATGCAGCTCCCACTAGATGAGGGAGCTCCTCACCCATTGCCTTACTATCTAAAGCTGAGCCCAGCCACCCTACAGCCACCTGGGATCAAAAGCCTAGCCAGGACAGGGGTTGCAGATCAGCTTTGGCTATAAAACCTGTAGGCATAAATTCACAGAGAACTACTACCATATTATACACAGGAAGTAACATTTGCTGCCGTCGTCCCTGTTAAATAAACAAATTAAATCACAAAATGTATTGAACGCAGACGGAATAGAAAAGGAAGGTTTCCTTTTGTTTGCAAGGTTTTTACTATAGACGTCACTCAGAATATGGGCCTTTAAAAAGAACTAATCAGTTGGAGTCCATTTTGATATAAAAGTAATCAAAATCAAACCCAGTCATTTTTAGCATCTTTAACAACTTCTCTAAATTCAGCGCTATTTTGGTCCTAATTTCAAAATTCTGTGTGAAATTATAGCAGAAGACCAGATATATTTAGTAACTTTGGGACACCGAAATGTGACTAATCTGTAAATATACAAGTGAGCCAACACCTGTCTTCAGATATGTCTTTAATGCATTTTCCTCGGTCCTTAAGACGAAAGTGGAAAATCGCTTCTTTCCTGCAGCTGTTTTCATTGAAACTCTAAAAGGAGCTTGTCTGTCAGGTTAGGTCAAGAAAGGTTTTACTGAAGAACATGTGTGAAGAAGATTCAGGTTGGTACAAAAAAAAAACACCTTAGGGTCATTAACTGTTGAACAAATTGAAAAAAGTCATTACAAATCTGAACATGACAATTTTTTGTTTTAACTTAATGTTGAGGTTCATCAGTGGCGATAAGCCAAAGCGGGTCAGATTCAAAACCTCTGTGACCTATTTTAATTGAACATTTCATCAGCAGGGATCCAAATGTCTACAGGGTGCAGAAAGATTAGTGTCAGCACAATTACATTTTTATTTCTTAAATATAGCCTCTGCAGCCAACTGAGAAATGATCTCTGATGCAGCAGCGTTTTACTGCTGAGCTGAACAGTAAATATGAACGTCAGGTTGATTTGGTTCTGATGGAATAAGGAGATTATGTGATAGAAATGGCATCTAAACCAAGACAACTGAAAACATTATTCTCAGTCTGTCACTGACCGCTTCAAAGTGTTTGCATAGCATAGCATGAGATTAGATTATGTCACTGGGTCATTTCTGTAAAATCTACATGATATTTAAAGATATTTAAGCGGTGCTTAACTGTGGCATATTTTGCATCTCTAACCTGTGACGCCGTATCATGGAACTGTTTGACAGGTCCAAAATAACACGTGTGGCAGTCAGGCAGACTAAATTAGGTAGGCTTACAATAAAAAGAACAATTCCAGCAAGTAGACATTGAAGAACAAATCCCGAATGTTCTTCTACCACATCTGCATAATCAACACTGATTAACTGCTGCAAAAACGTGGTGGCGTCAGTGGCCTGTGCAAAATTCTGACAAGACATGACCCGAGCAAACTGAAGTCTCGACCTCAATAAGCAAATGGCAGCACCATGTACCATAAACTAAGAAGAACCATTGTCAACACCATCTGACATCCAGCAGCATCAGCTGCATACTGGCTGCAAGGACGGCCTCCCTATCCGGTCACCACCTGAAGACTGAAGAACAATGTTGGGCTACAACATCAGTAATGTCATCCCTCCCAACCATCTATTCTCTTTGTTTATGGGACAGAAATCCGTAAAATAAGATTCACTCTTAAGAACCGCAATGGTTTCTGTCTTGTTTTACTTTGTCCGAGGACTTCTGCAGACCCTGATGAATTCAAGCACGCACATGTGGAACTAGTTGGACCGGGCGTGGAGTTAGGAAGTGTCAGGATCCAAAGGATTGTTTGGAGTTAAATGTTCGACAGGAAGCCAAGACACGCTAAAAAAGCTGAGGAGGAAGGAAAGAGGAGGCTGAGACAGAGGAGGCTACTAAATCAGAAGCAGTAACAAAACAAAGTTATTCAGTCCTTCAGCTGATACCTTGTATCACAAAATAAAAAGGTCGGAGTGAGGAAGCAGTTAGGAAGGTCACCCATGCACTGGGGCAAAAGCAGAGATAAATGCATTTTTTATTTTTTTATGTTTGCAACAAAGCAAGATGTTAGAGGCCATAAAAAACATCTGTTTTAGTCAATGACATTAAATTGAATAATGTTCAGCTCAATGATGAAGGATAGCAGGCCATGCTGATCTTATTTTACACCTTCAGGTCGACAGCAGGAACATCGATGACGTCTTTTTCCCGGTTGGAAATGTTTTCCTTTTTCGCATCATCAGGACGCTGCTAGATAAAGCTGTAAAAAGGTTAAGGAGATTGAGCAGCTTATGTGAAGAGAAATCCAAATAATGCTCATCCTTGAGCCCTAATCTTCACACCACTATGTTTATAGTCAAAACACACGTTAGAGGTGAGCCTCGAGCCAACCCTAACATAGGCCTAGATACACATGGCTGCTTTTCTGGCATCTGAATCACTGACTGACCCACAAAAAGATGCGCTAAACAGATGTGAACAAACCCTAAAGGAAGGTTGTTAAAGAGCACTTTGAGATTAGCTCAGAAATGTCTTATCTTAAGTGAACTAATCTGGAAGATGAGGAGCTCCCCTAACAAGGACAGTGGTGTCTGCAGCTTGTGAACATAGTTTAGTTTGTCTTTTTATGGCTTTGGTTGATCATTGATCCAGAATCCACCAAGTGCCCCTGGTTCACCCAACCTCAACCAGAAAGTTTGGGGAAACTGAAACACTTTATTACTGTGGTAACTAACTATTCCTTTTTACTAGGGTTTAATAAGACCCTGGGACGCTCACATCTGATGAATAGAAATGCATTTAATTACTACAACAATGCTTCACTCCTGACAGCAGAGTTTTTCAGATCAGAAAAAGCAAAACAGGCATCTGTTTTCTTTCAGAGCAGGTTATTTGTCCATTGGTCCGTCCGTGGATAATCATGTTTTTCTTACTGCAATGGAATTTTATTATAGTCAACACAATTTATTTATAAAAAGCCAATTCACAATGAAAGGTCTTCTTTTGGACAGCAGATTTCTGTCCATTTAAATGCAATATATATTTCTGGATTACTGTTAGTTGTGATGCTTTTTGTTAAATTCCAAATGTTCAACAGAGGTTGCACAATATATTGCACACATGTCGTTATTGCAATATCAGTGTGAGCAATATTCATATCACAAAGGACCGTTTTAAGTGAAATAATTGTTGGCTAATGAATTCCTAGTGTTTTGAACTTGCATTTTCATGCTAATGTAATATTTAGGCAGTTGGACGGAGTCTCGTGGCAGGAGATACTCACATCGGACACAAATGGTAAAGGTCATAGAGTGATGCGAGATGGGGGGGTTGGGGGGCAAAGAAGAAGGAACTCGCCCCAGGCCCCATTCAAGCAAGAACAGCCTCTGCTTCCAGTAAAATGCTTCTTAAAAACTGCAGCCGGCATGTTTATAGTCCAGTTAACTCCAGTCTCTATCACAGCAGATAGCTCCACTCATTAACCAGTTAATATCAGCTCATGTTATTCTGTGAAGAGAAGATTAGCCAAAATGTAAATTTAGTGGCTGTTTATTCTATCTTTCCTGAGCTCCATGTATTTAAATAACAATAAGTGTTAAAGATCCCATCATTATATGTTGTATTATTTTAGCAGTGGTGGTAGTATTTCTTGTTTTCCTGTTTTAAATAAGAGCAGCTGGATCATGCAATTGATTTTTGTTTTAAATACTGAAACTGTGTAATTGTTCATAAGACTTATCTGAAGAAAACTGCTTCGGCTTCACCCCTCTGTCGGCGACGGGGTCTTCAGTTCATGAGCTGTTCAGGGAAACCTTTGCATAATCGATAATTAATGTTTCACAAGACTAAATCAGGAACAGTGAGAGTAAATGAGAATTTCAGACTGCGCTCAGTGCCACACCCAGTAGAGGGAACCAAACAGGCTTCCTGTCTGGACCTCGTTCTGGACTCGCAGCCTTGACACTTTGTTTGATTTCCCACAGTCCCAGTTGCCTTCCTGTCCCATTTACTGGTTGAGCAGTGAAGCCGGTTTCAGATAAAGTGCAGGCAGCCTTGGCTCACATTTGGAGTGTGTGCCTCTTTAAGTACATGTTATTTTAACAGCGACATCTAAAGCCGGCAGCTAAGCTCAGCTACCTCTTTTTCTCCCACCGGCAGAAATAAAAATGATGTAGGAAATAAGATCCTAACACTCCATAGTGTGTTTAAGACCGAGGACAGGAATACGTTTGTTCCAAACATAGCAGAACGTTTGCAGACATGACATTTATAACAGAACTGCTGTTAGGAAAACAGCTCCAAATAGAAATCTTAATGATGGGTCAGATTACATTGCCTAACAATGAATTGGTGGAAAGCTTTCCATCCGGTCCAGTCGACCACTGGTTCCGACATTTGGAATTGTATGCCCGCTTATTTGAATTACTAGAAATCCTTACATTCTCAACTAATTGTAGGATCTGAAGTTGAGCCTCAGCAGGACGTCAAGCAGCTGATGTGATCGTGTGTAACAGGGAGCTTGGATGCAGAAATGATCTGTGCGATCAGTCATTCCCAAAAATATGTTACCTGAATCATTCCACAAATCGTTTCAGGAATGCCTTAGAATTTCCCCAAATGAGGTAGAGACATTGCTTGTAAAGGGGTTTCTGGATTTTACTCCTGGACCCATGGATGGACAGACGGACGGGTATATAAAGAACAATAGTCAATGTCTGGTACTTGGGTTTATTTTGTTTCCTTCAAACATTTGCTGACATCAAATAAAACCACACAATGGATTCTAGCATAAAATGAGCCGTTGCTTCTGTTACCTTAAATATTTTCTCATTGCCACTCATGCAGTCATTAAACTGTGCTAAAAGGTTTTCCAGCAAGAAAAGCAAGGTAATGCTGCAAGGTTAAGACCATGTCATCCATTGCATGCACATGCATGACATTAAAGTTCACAAACAGGAGGTATGTCAGCCAGTTGTGTCTTAAAATATCTCAGACTCCCGGTAATTACTTATCAAGGTTAAAAAAAAAAGTTTCTGAAGACAAAAACTTGCAAGAATTCAGCTGTGCGTGTTCCACAGTGGTACTACAAGAACAAGAAGGATCAGAGGCCATTTGCAGCTCACAAAACGATGAATCTGCAAGCCGTCTGAATTCCTTTCAGCTCTCGTTGGCTGCTCCACAGGTGTCGTGTTTCAAAATTAAAACAGGCCATCAAGAAAAAGCAGGAGGGAAGAGAAGCTTTGCGGCTCCATCATTAAAATGTTGCTGCAGAAAAAGGGCAGGTCTGGCCTTTGTTGCGGTGGGCCGATTAACATCGATGATTGGGCTGTTCCTTTTTATGGTTTTAATGAGAAATGCTGCCGAGGCTTTTAGGAGGAGAAGCAGGAGTGGCAGCAGAGAAATAAAACTGACTGCTTCAGTCAGAGAGTATCGAGAACAGAAGTCAGATTCTTTGGGCTTGTCTGGGTTAAGCAACTGTTTGTGTGATTTTCTTGGAATCATAAAGTGTTCAAATATCGTCTCCAAAGCTAAGCTTGGACTGCCAAAGCTGCAGCTGCCATAACGGTTCATGTTTGCTTATCATTTGTCTTCAACAGGGTTTATTTTTTGACAACATAAGAGCAACACAGCTGTGCCAGCTCGGGCTTTAAACCTGGATATTCCAACAAACGTGAACACAAAACCTCTGACTCACTTTGAGCTAAAATGATAAAACCCATAATGCATTTCGGTAAAATGAAAAGTGATCAGAGAACCTTTCCTTTTCAAAATTCCAGACCTTTCTAGACTCAAACTAACAGATTTGTGCATCAAATTTAGGTCAATTTTGACACCTGAGCAAAAACCATGCAACATGCCTGTACAGCAATTGCACACAATGATGTTTATGTTTCACATTACCTGACATTTGTTTCAATTCAGTAGTATGCTAAAGGAAGAATTCCAATTTTTGGCATCTTAACTGACCAAAATCAGCTCCAAATAAAATTCCATAAAAGGCACATTAGCCAGAATCAAATTTGTTACCTGATATTAATGTTTTAGTTGCATCTAAACCACATTAGATCAACTCAAATTTAAATGCAGATTTTAAAATCCAAATGAGAATTATTTCATAAACCCAAAAAGGTGAATATGCCATTTATTAACTTATTGAGGATGCATGGAGGTGTAGACCCTTAGTCAAAATAATAATTAAAGCAAAAATGGTAATCTCAGGCAGTTAATGCAGTGAAATAAAGATATAGGATGTCGTTATGTTGACATTTTCCATCGTTTCACAAATGCAATCTACTTGTTCTGATCTAAGCTTGTCACATTTTAAATTTTAAGACTCTATAGAAACCCTGTTTAAAGCTCAATGGTGGAAAATGCGGACTTTGAGATCTGGAAAGAGAATAACTGACAAACTAGTTTTTTGGTTTATTTTATTTTATTTTTTTACATATTAATTACAGATACACATATTACTGTGTTTTAGTCAGAAAAGCTTATTTCTAAAGTCCAGTAGTCCATGTTTCTAGCCAAGCTTAAAGAAGAAAATCAAGTAGTTGGTCCTGCCTCAGCACCCAATCCCCAGAATCCCCCCAGTCTGGCTTAAGGGAGCACGCCCAATACTCAAGCTCACCATTAGCAAATGTTAACACACCATGATAAGAGCTTTTCATACAAGAAGAAAGGAAAAAATTCAGTTGAAGTGTTAAACAGAACACCTTCACTTATCTTTGACTGGGTTCTTTTCAACATTTCCGAATGACTTTACTGTTACTAATACTATGATCAAACAGACACACATCTGAGGCAGAGCTGCTGTCTGATTGGCTGACAGCTGGAGCCTACCTGGCTCCACACCCTTCAGATCAAATAAAAATAAACCGAGTGACTCCGCCGTGTCAACACACACCTTTCACATTAATCACACTGCAGGCTCCAGATGACGGCGCCAAATGACCCGCTGCTGACTCTTTATTGGACACAATCAAACTAGGACCAGCCAATCCCCATCACCCACCCAGCAACAATATGTTGGTGTGCAGCCTTAAAGGTATCAGTTGGTGAAACTTTAATCAATGCAAGAGAGTTTTCAGAATGATTTCTTGCAAAATGTCCTTATTTCTTTGAGTGTCTTTGATTGATTTAAAACCAGGGGTGTCCTGCAACATTTAGACGTGTCCTTGGTCCAACACCCCTGATTCAAATGGCTGATTTACCTCCTCAGCATGCAGTCAAGTTCTCCAGAGTCCTGTTAATCATTTCCTTATTTGATTCGGGTGTGTTGAAACAGAGACACAAACTTGTAAAAGCTAAAAACCGTTATTATCCATCAACATATCCATCTCTTCCTAAAACATCGCCTTTTTCTGTCATAGAGCTGAAATCTACACTCATTTAACAGTTTGACAAGGACCGGCCCCTGAGTCCAGCAACTTTACTGTAAAACTCCACTGGTGATAACGTGACTCTGATTGTCACTGTACAGGAAAACCGCTTTATGTTACAAGATAAATGCCAAGGTGATGAAAAACTGCTCCAGACTTGCAGACAGACCATTTATAGAGGCTGTGCTGACTCTGGTCCAGACGGTTTTGGCTGCAGTTCTGTAATTAGAGTCAAGGAACCTCCTGCTGAAGGATGTCATTGCCGACGCTGATCTGTCCCTACAGTTTGGGACGGTGAACTCCGGTGCATCTCTGCAGCACAACATTGAATTTAAAAACCGAAGCTATGATTTTGGTCTTGTGAAACAGCTTGAAGGGAAAATCAGACAGAAAAATGTGGTCGAGCTTTGTGTTGTTTCTGCTCCTCCTCAAACCCTTTGAACCAACATCTATTCAGAGACATAGAGGTTGAGTGAAGAAAATAGCACATTCTTTAAACCTGCTGCATTTAGCACCAGGAGCATTTAAACAACCCGGTTCTCTGGTGTACAGAGTCAGAAAACCTCTCGGAACATCATACACCCTCTAACTGAGATATTTCACACCAACTACACAAGCGAGGACTTTATATGTTGTTGTTCTGTTATTTTAATACAGAAGCCAAATGGGAGATAATGAAAGAAAGTCTAATGAACATCTGTTTAAAGAGATTTTCAGCCCTACATAACAACAATCTCAGCTCTACTCAGGTTAATCAGTTTCCCTCTTTTGCTTTTATAATTTAGCCCAAAGGTACCAACCATCCCTTAAAACATGAAATCTTCCCATCCTTCTAAGTTAAAAGAGGCGTACCGAGTTAGGTCAATACAGAATATATTTTGTTACCTATTTTCTAGACTCGGAGCAAAAGAAGAAGAAGCAATCCTAATTTAGCCCTAAGCTGCAGTTTACATATTTATACTAAGTATGGTAAAGATCTCTGCTCCTATCAGGGAGCCAGTTTCTCACTGCATCCTGAGACCTTTGGTAGAAAGTGGGACCTTCTTGTCTCACTTAAAAATATGTATCTCAATGTTGGATATATTGTGTTTACCATAAAGCACTCAGCTTAATAGCCACCCCTCATAATAACAGTTTAGACAAATAAAGCAAAAAATAGTTAGATTTTTAAATATCGCCACATTTAATGCAACACCAAGTTGTAACACCTCTACCTAATAGTAATGTCCCTGGAAAAGCTAGGTAGGTTGGATCAGATAATTGTGAAGAATAAGCTCTGCAAAGGACCACCACAACCCAGTCGGTATATAACCTTGGAGGACTCCAGCTGTGTCCACGCGCACCTCAAACATGTCCAGCTGTGTCCACACGCACCCAGAACATGTCCAGCTGTGTCCACGCGCACCCGAAACCGGTCCAGCTGTGTCCACGCGCACCCAGAACATGCTCAGCTGTGTCCACGCGCACCCAGAACATGTTCAGCTGTGTCCACTCGCACCCGAAACCTGTCCAGCTGTGTCCACGCGCACCTCAAACATGTCCAGCTGTGTCCACACGCACCCGAAACATGTCCAGCTGTGTCCACGCGCACCCAGAACATGTCCAGCTGTGTCCACGCGCACCCAGAACATGTCCAGCTGTGTCCACGCGCACCCAGAACATGTCCAGCTGTGTCCACGCGCACCCAGAACNGCGCACCCAAAACCTGTCCAGCTGTGTCCACGCGCACCTCAAACCTGTCCAGCTGTGTCCACAAGCACCCAGAACATGTTCAGCTGTGTCCACACGCACCCAGAACATGTCCAGCTGTGTCCACGCACACCCAGAACATGTTCAGCTGTGTCCACACGCACCCAGAACATGTTCAGCTGTGTCCACGCGCACCTCAAACATGTTCTGCTGTGTCCACGCTCACCTCAAACCTGTCCAGCTGTGTCCACACGCACCCAGAACATGTTCAGCTGTGTCCACACGCACCCAGAACATGTTCAGCTGTGTCCACACGCACCCAGAACATGTTCAGCTGTGTCCACGCGCACCTCAAACATGTTCTGCTGTGTCCACGCTCACCTCAAACCTGTCCAGCTGTGTCCACACACACCCAGAACATGTTCTGCTGTGTCCACGCGCACCTCAAACCCGTCCAGATGTGTCCATGCGCACCCGAAACATGTTCTGCTGGGTCTTTGCGCACCTTAAACCAGTTCAGATGTGTCCATGCACATCTTCCACTGTGGTGTATCAGAAGAAGTAGTGTCCCAGCTGCAGCTCCAGCAGCTGTCCACATGCCTCGCTAATGGTGATTTATTGTCGAGTTGGATGTTTGCGTGATGGTATGTTCTAATATAATGGTCCATAAACCCCTACGAACAAAATAAACAGTGTAGAAATCAGAGCTTATGGATTAAGGGGTCAACTTCTGTGTTTTACAATCGATTTAACATGTCTAGTTTTTTTCTGGTTCATAAACAACTAGATATCCTCAAAATTTAAGATTAAATACATTTCTAGATAAATCATTGGTAAAAACTTATTGTGTGAAAAAATACTTTGGAAACAGTTCGTGTCACTGTGTGATTTTACAGTTCAGGAGGAGCAGGAAGAAGTTTCTTCCTCAAACTGAATTTAAGCAGTAAAGCAGACCTCATAATGAGGCTTGTTACAACAGGACTACTGAGGAGAAGATGGTTTTTCATCAGTTTTCTTCCCAGTTTGCATTCCTCTCAGCTCAAACTGGTCATTGATTCTTCTTACTTCCTCATCAAATGGCCTTTTCCTTAAAGAGTGGGCTCTTTGTTTCAGCTGCGATTAGCTGGCAGACATAAAGGCAGGCGCACGACATTTGAAACTATTGTGCACGTCTGCCTGCTTCTGGCTGAGGACAAAAATTCACTCTCGCTCTCCAGAGCTCCCAGGGACAGAGCCGGACCACCAGATGTACCGTACACTCATCATGGGACTAGCACAACTCTGTAGTGCAAGGGGTAATAGTCTGGTACTGCAGAGTGTTTGTTTTACCTATAAGTTCTCAGTCAGTCTCATGACCTTTGCCCCTTCATTCCACTGAAATCTCCTTCTGGATTTCAAAAACACCTCAGAACCAATGAGAACATGGGAAGGGTTTTCAACCAGGAAGGCAGGGAGGTTTTTTATAACTGTTCAGTCTAACCGTTGCAGATCTATGTGAGGGAAAGCAGGTTTTAAAATCCCTTTCCCTGCCACCTGTTGGTGAACTCAGTAATTATGTTCAGGAATGATTCATGTGTTGTACCTGGCTGACATCATCACTTCAAGGTGTGGTTTACTGATGTTGTAAAACCAAATGAATCATGGCCACCATGGATCAAACTATCAAACAGCCTGACACAATTTGACGGAAAACCACCCATGGTACAAATGTCCCACCCACTATTGCCCTGTTTGAAGAAAAGCATTGCCACCAGGCAGATAATGAAACCTATTAAAAAAGGAAAAGTTATTTAGTGGCATGATGAGTTTAAGGGGTTACACATTCTTTGGATTCAAGGGGAACAAACCATACGAAGAAAGCTTAGATATAGAACTTATTACATTACAAATCTCTTTGGAATGATGGACCTTAAACTTCTGATAACAACCCAGTGCCATTGGTGCAGAACCTGCAGAACTGAGACAAATCCTCAGCTGAACCTTGAAGCATCCAGATAAAGAGAACATACCAGAAACACCGCACATTCATTCAACAAGTGGACCCAGAAACGCTCCTTGAGACAAGGCTTCAGAGTTCTATTATTAGCTCTATGGGACCCACTTTTCTTTCTTTATTAGAGGAAGCCTGAAAAAGAGGTGTGGAAATACCAAAGATCCACCGGGACCGGTCCAACCCTCCCTCTGAGGTTCCTGAGATGTTTAATGTTTCAGGAAAACACCTACAGCAATCCCACTGAGCCTCACTGGGACTGTGTGTCATTGGTTCTGCAAATATAAAGTTTATGGCCCTTTTTACCATCAGCAGGAACTGGAGGGATCCTCATGCAGCTCAATCACATCACATTTGCATGGCGTAGTGTCAAAGAAACGACGCGCAAATATGTTAGAGAAACAAAGCTGCTGCAGGAGTGATCCAAGCTGCTTTAAAGGAAAGAGATTGCTGCATAAGAGAAGACCTTTCTTACCTCCGTGAAGAAGTTATCCATTGCCCCTCTTTATTTTAATCCCAGAGGATTTACTGTATGGAAACGGCGCGTCCAGCGGATCCAACTCATTCCAAGTTAAAACAACCCGAATATTTTCAGATTGGAGAGTTTCAGCGCATCCTCCTCATTCCTGTCAGTCCGCTGCAGGATGGTCCCTCAGTCCGTCTGTGAGGAGCTACAGGAGCACATTTACTCTATGTTTCATGAGTTATTCATCCGGAAAGAACAATTAAAGTCCTTCTAAACAAACTGCGTCTTGCTCACTGCGCGCCTCGGCTGCGGCTGCGCTTCTGTGGTCCGTTTGTTTGGTACCACAGCTGGTGCAGGAGATACGAAGAACCGCACGCCGGTGAAACTTTGGAGACGCTTCACTCTGGGACTCACCAGGACCCGCCGTGCAATAATGGAAAAGCTCCGCCTTCCCAGCTAGCCTCCTCCTCCTCCTCCTCCTCCTCCTCTTCCTCCTCCTGCTCCTCCTGTCTCACTGACTCCTCCTGCTGTCAACATGTGGACCCGGAGCGGAAAGACTTTAAACATGCAGCATACAGAATGACCTATGACTAATGGCAAGTCAGTTTGTCATTTAATCAGGGCCGGCCGACCAGATATTCACATACACCAAAAAAAAAAAAAAAGCCTTAAACTCTTTCTTTCTAACTGTCTGACATTAAAACAGACTAAATGTTTCCTGTTTAAGCTAAGTCAGTGTTCTATTTGCAAATTGTCGGAAATTATGAAGGTGAGTATTTTTTTTTACTTAATTCAGACGTTTCTACATTTCCTTATTAGACAGAATTGCCTTTAAACTGTATACCTTGGGTTCTGAGATCAGGGCTGAATTGAGCCGATTCAAAGACCCATTTCAGGCCAAGCTTTAACTTCCTGGTTGTTATTTTAAAATGTTACTTCAATATTTTTCACATAATGTTCTTTCCTCGTGATGCCATCTGTTTTATAAAGTGCACAAGTCCCTTCAGGAGTAAATTACCCACAGAACGTGATGGTGCCTCCCCCGTACATCAAAGTTGGGATTGTGTCCTCAGTCTTGTAAGCTTTGTCCATTTTCCAAAAATGTAACCATGGTCAAACACTTCAATTCAGGCCCTGTCCACACGACGACATATTTGCAACCTGCTGCCAGAGTGGGACAGTTTTAAAGCCACCCCCGTGGTGGCTCCCTGTGGACAGCCCTATCTGCTTAACCGGCTACCAATTGGCATGTTTGCTTTGCCTCTCCCATAAATGTCTTTAGAGCTGCAGTGTTTCAGAAGTTATTCAGTTTATTGTGGCTTTTACACCAGCATCTGTTGCTCCTTTATGACAACTGTGAGCATGAACTGCACGTACTGCTCTTCTTCTTCCTACATTTTGATGCACATCCGCAATGTAAAATTCTGTGGCAGCACTCACTGGCATAAGTATTACACCACCTATTGCAGCTCTTCTGGCCTTGGGTGATTTAATCTTTACAGTGAAGCTTTTCTGTGCGAATACCTGTGTCTTCTGCTCCGTGTTGACTTGGCAGTAGTTTCATCAGTCCACAGGACCAGATGTGGCTGTATGATATGGGTTAGGGCTTTGATTCTTTTTACTGTCAGTCATCAGTCATTTTCTACTGCTTCTTCCATAGTGGGTCGCAGGGAAGCTGGTGCCTATCTCCAGCAGTCTATAGGCGGGAAGCGGGGTCCACCCTGGACAGGTCGCCAGTCCATTGAAGGGTAACACAGACACACACAGAACAAACAACCACACACACACTCATTCACGCCTAAGGGCAATTTAGAGAGACCAATTACATTTTGGACTGTGGGAGTCAAACCCAGGACCTTCTTGCTGCAAGGCAACAGTGCTACCAAAAGTGCCATGAACATGACGTTCATCTTTAGCCACGGCTTTACAAAGATGCAAACAGTGTACAGACAACAGGAAGAGCTGAGACAAATCTATTATCTGCAGTAAATTACTGTTTCCAGCTTCAGTTTGTCAGAATGCCAGTGGATACCTGGTTATTATAGAGCAGAGCTGACATGTTTTATGAGGCATTTTGTTTCCTTGTTAATGTGTCTCCAGTTATCTGTGAACTCCTCCCTCCTATTTGTCTCAGGGATGTTTTCCAAATGTAGTGGCTCTGCACGGGTCACCTGTCAGGACACTGTCACCATGGTAACACCTGACCTATAATTTGCAGCCGTTGACAGAGGTTAGAAAGCAGTCAATCCTCATAGTGATAGCCTCTGAGGATGCAGGGTCAGGCTGATGCAGCAGGGAGCTCCAGCCAGTCAGACCCTCATTAGACTGACTGCAGCTCCGCCTCCCGTCTCGACCCTTTGTGTCAAGGACTTTTGGGGCTTTGACGTGTAGGTGGTGATTTAGAGTGAAAGACTGATCCCTCTCTTGAGTGATGATCTGCCACTTAGCTGCTGCGTGTTTCAGCCTGCACTGCTTCAAACAAATGACTTGTTTTGGTCTGGAATCACAGTTTAGGCCCATGTGTTGCACACTTATGTCATTAGGCTGCAACATTGTTACACACAGGTTACGTTTGAAGTTTGATGAGTAAAAATCTAGTTTCCACTGAAAATTATGAATGTGGACTAAAATGCAATATATTTCATATTCATGCAAAAAAGACCATAAGAACTAAATACCACATTAAACAGGGATACTGAATTAGAAAATAAGAGTAACTGTGCATTAGTGTGAGAACGGAAAATGTAAACTTAAAAATACACAAGAGTAGAATAATATATGGTCAACAAATGTGGAGAAAATGAGCTTTTTAAGACCAGAAAAATGTAAACATTGAAAGCTCAGGGATATCAGTTGATGATTTACCAAGTAAAGGAAAATAGATATGTTTACATCATACAGAAAATAAGACATTAAAGATTTAAATTTCACACCGAGAGGAAAAACAGTTGCAATTTAAATATCTTCGGGGTCTTGTTGGGGGTCACGAGTGAGGGGAGAATGGAGCGGGAGATCGGTGCGGCTGCCGCAGTAATGGGGGCGCTGTGCCGGTCCGTTGTGGTAAAGAGGGAGCTGAGCCGAAAAGCGAAGCTCTCGATTTACCGGTCGGTCTACGTTCCTACCCTCACCTATGGCCATGAACTTTGGGTCATGACCGAAAGAACGAGATCCCGGA
>JAHUTJ010033668.1:0-22588 GCA_036250325.1 Characodon lateralis
GTGAGACCATATGCTGGTGCGGTTGGCCCTGGGTTCCTCCTAATGCAGGACAATGCTAGACCTCATGTGGCTGGAGTGTGTCAGCAGTTCCTGCAAGATGAAGACATTGAAGCTATGGACTGGCCTGCTCGTTCCACAGACCTGAATCCAACTGAGCACATCTGGGACATCATGTCTTGCTCCATCCACCAACGTCACGTTGCAACACAGACTGTCCAGGAGTTGGCGGATGCTTTAGTCCAGGTCTGGGAGGAGATCCCTCAGGAGACCATCTGTTGTCTCATCAGGAGCATGCCCAGGTGTTGTAGGGAGGTCATACAGGAACGTGGAGGCCACACACAATACTGAGCCTCATTTTGACTTGTTTTAAGGACATTACATCAAAGTTAGATCAGCCTGTAGTGTGTTTTACACTTTAATTTTGTGTGTGACTCCAAATCCAGGCCTCCATTGGTTAATACATTTGATTTCCATTGATGATTTTTGTCTGATTTTGTTCAGCACATTCAACTTTGTACAGAACAAAGTATTCAATGAGAATATTTCATTCATTCAGATCTAGGATGTGTTATTTGAGTGTTCCCTTAATTTTTTTGAGCAGTGTATATATCTATATATCTATATCTATAGATATATAGATGTATATAGCTCATCGGCTTGTGGTCGAAAGTATAGGCAGTTCTTATTCTGAATTCTGATCTCAGACCAGACTTTCGCCTTACAAGGGATTCAATGAATGGTTTGATGATGGTTCTGAAGAGAGATCAAGATCATGGCTGGGGGTATCCACTGGAGATTTTGATCATCCCATTGGCGGATAACTGGAAACACTTACTAAAGGTGTGGGCATTTCCATTTCAAACCTGCTGGTGAGCCCAACGAAGCTAGGAGAATAGTACCCGTTTGACCCTTGTGGAAACTGGTTCTCCACCCTCAAGAAACCCATGGACTTAGAAATTTACAAATAAATCCCCACTCATTTATATTTATTATCTCTTTTGTTATTGTTAGAACATAAAGCTTACCGACTGCAAAACAAAAAATATATTTTTTTAAAATTACGCACCTTGGGTGTACCTCACATGAAACAAAAAAACAAAACAAAAAACTCTTTTATAACTTTTTTTATTGGATTCACAATTGAACAGGTAGCATATCAACACTGGTGGTAAAACACAAAATATATACAAAAATCAGCTTACACATACACACCTTACACACCTTTTATTGATTGTTCTATAAGTTTTCTCTTGCCTTGTTTCCCTTCATATTGAATTTGGCCAGCAATGCCTTGTGAAGAGCCTGAAGAACAATACATTGCAATTATAAATCAATATGAATATATCAAGGATAACATTATACATGTCAGTAAACCGCTTTACTACTTTGATGGGAGGAATGGGACTAAAGTGCACAGAATGCTGTGGTGGAGGGGAGGGGCTTGCTAATGGTTAGTCGGTTGGGGGAAATTGTGAGGGCTGTGTGTGTGTGGATATATACCTATCAAGAGCTTTGTGGACACAGTCCTTGGTGTCTTTCCTCCAATTTTGGCAGTTTGCAGCACCTGTTGGAATAGGTGCATGATACAGGTGACTGACACTCCCGAGAGAACCATCAGTGTGTGAGTGCGCTGTATTGTGTTATGCTAGGCTATCCCTTTCTTCCAGACTTCTAAAACCTACCATGGCATCAAAGGCTTTTGGATCACAGAGGCATTCCTCCTCTCTCTCTAAATCCTCCATGGTCTCCATCCTCACAATGTTTACGGATGAAGAGGTGGGTTGCGCGTATTTAAGGTGATTGAGGAGGTCAATCAGTAGGCTTAACACCTTTTTCTGGAACACTGAAATAAACACATTTGTTGATTAAGATGGCTCTCTCTACCTAGAATAGCAAGGTTACCTAGCTGGTTAATTGTTTTGTAAGCTTTTGTATTTTCATTAATCCAGCTGACAAAAAAAATCTCTCAAAAGTCTCAATGCCAAATAATCAATACTTACCATCCTGAGGCAATGGAAATTCCCACCTTCCATTGTCTGATCTGAAGGCATCACCACGACGCCTGGACCTGCTGGGCCTAGTACCATTTAAATTTATTTTAATCACTTGGACATTTTATAGCTGACATTATACAAGACCATGCCATAACACAATAACAGGCTAACTACCACTGGTTGGCCAACAATAAGGGCTGACACAGTGCCTAATCTTGCTTTTTTCACCTGTAGCGATAGCTATAAAAATTTCATCACTGACACAACCTCGTACTGCATGTCAAGATCCTGAAAAGCCCAGAAATGTTCTCTCATTTCGCAAGGCCTGAAAAAACAAAGTGATGGGTTAAAGTGTAATGAGATGTACACTCACTGGGCATTGAGAGGTCCCTGCGCTGAAAGGCTGTGCTTGCATATTGAGGGCCTAAAATCAAAAGATTATCCATCGATGCAAAATTATTCAAATGAAATAAAAAGGTGATAGTTAGTTGTGACAGATAGTTACTGGGTGTCAATGTTTCCCTTCCCCAAGAACCATTAGAACGCTCCACGAGGCCAGACAGGTCTGAAAACATGTAATTTAGTCTGACTCTTGTCTTGTGCGTAAATAAATAATTACCAGACTAGACTGTCAAGCAATGAGCAACACTTTGTCCTGAACAGACTTGAAATTGTTGCTACAATGGAAAATGTGAATACTCAATGGACACTTCCCTGTGCAGAGACACTGCAGAGCTGGAGGAGGCTTCCATAAGGTTAACCAAGGTTTGATTTATAGAGCCTAAAACACATGAAACAGCCTGTAAATATTTTACTAATGGTACAAAATTAATAATTTCCATTATTCTTTCTAAATTATTTGATGTGGCAAGCATACTGGCTGTCATGCATGGGCCTGCTCCTATGCTGCTGGCCTGGATGGAGTAACTTTGTGAAGTGGGATGGGTGGTGCAAAGAAAGATGTAAATACTCATGAAATGTGGCCGTCTCTCTGGCCTGAGAACTGTCAGCAACCTCCACTCGAACAGACATGGTTTCATCTTCAGAGGCTAAAACAAGGACATGTTTATTTTATTTTAACATAACTATCATGTTGTGTACATAAAACATACCACCAAGTCTTATAAGTACTCACAAGTATTTTTTCATATACTGCCTGGCCAAAAAAAAGTCACCACCTGGATTTAACTAAGCCAATAGGTACGAGCCTCCCATTGGACAATTGCTGCATGGGCGATTATGTTTCAGCTGGCAACAAATTGTTTAACCCTATCTGGTGCAATGAGTTGCTTCTCATTTCTTAAACAACCATGTTGAAAGACACATCTTGTGGTCGTGGAAAAGATGTCAGTCTGTTTCAGAAGGGTCAAATCATTGGCCTCCATCAAGCAGAGAAAACATCTAAGGAGATTGCAAAAACTACCAAAATTGAGTTAAGAAGTGTTTAACGCATTATTAAAAGCTGGAAGGATAGTGGGGACCCATCATCTTCAAGGAAGATAATCCTGAATGATCGTGATCGGCGATCAATTAGACGCTTGGTGAAATCAAATCAAAGGAAAACAACAGTAGAACTCCAGGTTATGTTTAATAGTGAGAGTAAGAGCATTTCCACACGCACAATGTGAAGGGAACTCGAGATTGGGACTGAACAGCTGTGTAGCCTTAAGAAAACCACTAATCAGTGAGGCTAACTGGGAAAAATGCTTCAGTTTGCAGGGAGCATAAAGATTGGACTCTGGAGCAATGGAAGAAGGTCATGTGGTCTGATGAGTCCAGATTTACCCTGTTCCAGAGTGATGGGCTCATCAGGGTAAGAAGAGAGGCATGTGAAGTGATGCCCCCATCATGCCTTGTGCATACTGTATAAGCCTGTGGGGGCAGTGCTATGATCTGAGGTTGCTGCAGGTGGTCAGGTCTGGGTTCAGCAACAGTATGTGTTCAAAGAATGAGGTCAGCTGACTACCTGAATATACTGAATGACCAGGTTATTCCATCAATGATTTTTTCTTCCCTGATGGTACAGGCATATTCCAAGATGACAATGCCAGGATTCATCGGGCTCGACTTGTGAAAGAGTGGTTCAGGGAGCATGAGACATCATTCTCATACATGGATTGGCCACCACAGAGTCCAGACCTTAACCCCATTGNTCACACATGGATTGGCCACCACAGAGTCCAGACCTTAACCCCATTGAGAGTCTTTGGGATGTGCTGGAGAAGGCTTTGCACAGTGGTCAGACTCTACCATCATCAATGGAAGATCTTGGTGAAAAATTAATTCAACACTGGGTGGAAATAAATCTTGTGACATTGCAGAAGCTTACCGAAAAAATGCCACAGTGAATGCGTGCTGTAATCAGAGCTAAAGGCAGTTCAACAAAATATTAGTGTGACTTTTTTTTGGCCAGGCAGTGCATGTTAGTGTTGTGAATGGATTGGAGCTTCTTTGGTGCTGCAGGGTACACCAGTTGGGCAGCTTGACACCTATACAAAAGGTAATTTAAAGTAAAGTAACCATTTGTATTGTCAAAAAAGGGATCTTAATAAAGAATATGATTACCGAAGATGTTAATTTGGCAACAAAAGTTCACAAACATTGATGTCTAAGATTTGAGGCCCTATTTCTGTCACTAGAGTACAAATGTATAAATTACTAGAGAATGACAAAAATAACGCTTCTTACAAAACCTTCCGGCGTTCCTTTTTTAGCACAGCTCCTTTTTGACATAGTCGCCACGTCCTGGTCCTCCTTATCGTCCTCCACCTGTAGTCAGGTTGTAGCTCTCGCATTCATGACACTTGTCTAAAATTTTAGACAATTTACCTTTAAAAACATTTCAACAATTTTTTGACTTGGATATCCATTTAATTTTCCAAACAAAACTTGCCTTAAGTAATATTTATTTTGATTAATGGGAATGTCACCCAGTCACCATTGGGGTTAATTTTGTCTTTCTTGTGCTCATGCTACGTGGCCACCTAACAGTGCAATCCACAGGCAATATTTCTCTCTTAATATGGGCAATAAACCATAAACCATCTGGCAATTAGTGCTCTAAGGCTCACGGTCTCAGGTCATCTTTAAAGCTGGTCAGCTTAGCATCAACATTTGCTTCATCTTCTGAGTCAGCGGACTCCCTGCGGGGGGTGGGGATGGGGAGGGGGAGGAAAGGGTGCAGTACAAACTAACACCCAGGGATGCATCAGCCAATCAGCGTCTTAAAATAAGACAATATCCAGTAAGCAAACGTAGAACAGAACCAGATTTATACTGAGATTGAATTACATGCAGTTGAACTCTGATATTACAAATACACAACGTACCTCAGATTTCTGTTTGTAAATATTTGAAAATTATTTTATCATTTTCCTTCTGAGATAATGTCCTACTTTGTGTTGGTCCATCATACAAAATCCCCCCAAAAATAGATACCAAACAGTTTTGTTTTAATCATGATAACCTTTGGCTTCAACAGTTTTATCGGTTTATGGCTCCTACTGAACGCAGCAGCAAGTACTAATGAACTAATAACACTGATTTACAGCTTTAACCAAAATCATTCAGAGCCTCTTTTAAACAGAAAAAAACACACACTGACTACATTTAAAGTCTTCCGCATCTTTATTTGGCAACAATGAAATTGTATTTAAAGCTTCTGAGCTAGAAACGATGAGGCGTGAATGTAGAAGACACTGTTTTTCTTATTTACAGCAGTGTGAATCCAGCAATGAACAGAATTCCCAAAACATATCACTGCATTTGTCTTCTGTAGATTAGACTGAGACAACTCCACATAAACTTTGATAAAGAAAGAAAAGCCCAGAGAACAGTGTGCAAAACAAGTATTTTAAAGTAAAATCCAGTGATCATGTTAACATTGTAGTCAGTCAGGAAGCCTGAAAAACCAAATGATTTTCTGTTCGTAGCTTCAGGATAGCGTAGGCATTTTTAAAAAAAACAAAGTTACTATGACTCAATGGAATATAGTTCTATTGTAGGCAGGTTTTAAATAAAGAACCTCAAAAAAACAGAAACTGAAAGGTAAGGGAGGAAGGGTGAAAACAAGATAGCACATAAAGTAAGGAAGGAAAGACAAGGAGTTAGGATGGCACAGACAGACCAATCAGAACCAAGAAGGGAAGGATGTCATTTATTGACAATTTTCAAAGAGCACCGATGGAAACAAGGTAAAGGTAACTGCATACAACTAACTTAACCTTATGTGTGTGAACAACACATAAGGCGAATATAAAATGTCTTCCTGTCATCTGCAGTTTTTAATTGTCATGACAACACTTCAGGTCACAGCAGATCAGGCACTGCTTAAAGTTGAGACACTTCATCCATTTTCAAGTGCATTTGGGAAAATGTAAGGCAAGAAAGGCCATCCAGGTCCCAAACTCTGCTTAGCTACTAAAACATACATCTTCATGTTACACTGTTGTTCAACACCAACTGTCTCATTGTCATTGTTCTCCAGGTAAAAAGTCACACATTCCCGCTGTCCTCTGCGTCGTCCTCTCCCTCCTCGGTCTGTCCTTTCCTGTGTGTCTCTGGATAGTTCAGAATGTGTCTGTTGGTCTGCATGATGTACTGCTGCTGTTTGAAATACACTTTGAACACACCCTTGATCAGCACAAATGCAATGCCCCCCTGTGGAGACAGAGGATAGGAAATGTAAAAAACCACAAACAAAAGCAAAAGTATTTTAAAAAATTTGTACGCCACTAGTGGACAGCAGACATGTTTGAAAACAAAGTGGAGATAAGGTGAGCAGAGAAAGGGAAACTTTTAGCCCTCATCTGCAGCGCCTTGCAAAAGTAATCACACACTGTGTGGGTGAATGTTCACAAATGCTCTCCGTCCAACCTGACCGAGCTAGCGCTATTTTGCAAAGATGGATGGGCAACAAGTTCAGTGTCTAGATGTTCAAAGCTGGTAGAAACCTACCCCCTAAAGACCTGCAGCTGGAACCGCAGCAAAAGGTGGTTAAACACAGCGTTGACTTAGCGGGGCTCAATACAAATCCGTTCCACACTTTTAAATTCCTATTTGCAAAATTTTAATTTTAACAATTTAGTATATGTTGTAATGTTCTTTTTTGGAAAATAAAGATGATGAGTCAAAGAGCTCAACAAAAAACTCAATTTACTAAAAACTTTGCTGGAATGAAGCTATTTGACCAAGGAAAGTCGCTGACAAAGTCCTTCTTCATCCTCCTACATTCCTGGAAATCCTGCATATTTTATGTAGATTAAGCTGTGTGGTGTTACCACAGTCCTAATTGGTTTATTCACATTTCTTCTTCCACAATTGGTCCATCCTGATTGGTTCTATTCAGTCCCATGACCACGTGCTAAGAGCACATGTCTGGTTCCCTAGCAATACTTCCTTCCGGGCAGATCCTTCCAGTTTTGACCAGACTTAAACGCCAGAACACTGAATTCTCTACAAACCCATGTTTGTCATTAAATGCTACATTTTTATTGTCCTTTGTTATGTCCTTCCTGTCATCCTTTACTTTTGACCTAAATTAAACAATAGTTTGTGTTGATCTATCACATATAATACCAGTAATATATAATAAAGTTTGTGGTTTTATATTAAGGGCCATGAATATATTTACAAGGGACTGTAACGTGGTGAAAGGTGTATGTTTTTATTTCCTTTTCAACTTTAGAACAGAGCTAGTTATGATTATTCTGTGTTAGGATTGAATGATAACCACCATGGTTTCAGAAATCACTGGGCTGCAAATATCACTGTTTCAAGTGTATTCACCAGTATGGTGCGCTGCAGGTTAGAAGAAACCCTTCGAAACAGCAGCCGTCCAACCAGACTGGCTATGGAGGGAAAGATGAGAGCCCCGCACAGAGTCCTGGACACAGACAGGTGATCTCCAGCACCGGGGCCCTCGGCACGCAAGCGGGGCCAGTAACTGCTGCCCCCTGAGGAGACACAATGCCATTTATGAAGCTGTTACTGAATCTGAGGATGCTTTTTTTTTTTTTTTTAGGAGTTCTTCATCATGAATGAAAAAGAAAAATCCAGAATCAGCATGTCACAGGGGTCGAATGTGGTAGAAAAACATGTCGGTCTGCATGTTGCATACCTGGTGCAGGACTGCGTTCACAGGTGTACCTCTGCCACAGCCTCAGTAAATAATCCTCCCAGCGGATCATTTTCCCCAGGACCAGCAGCACGGGGATGGTTGGCAGACCCATGAGCAGGAACAGAGGGTCTGCCCGCTCCATCACAAACAGACCTTTCTTATGTCCCACCACCTGCAGGGGAAGCAAAGTGGGGTGAAGATGCTGTAACAGTAACAGCTCAGTCGGTCAGTTCAGTTTCCTAAGACAGAGTTGGTTCAATGTACCTGCATGACTGTCACCGCTCCATAGGTGACTGCTGACCAGTATACAGTCCCAGCTACCACTCCGACAGCAGCGAAGGGACTCGCACGGGACAGAGCTCTGTCTACCCGCTGCAGGAAAAACACCAGTGGGCCTGAGGAACCATAACACAGCGGATCAGTCGGATCATCATGCATAATACAAGTGATTAAGTGTTTTCTTCTCTTGAATTCAAGGCAAGGTCTTAAAAAACGAAAAACATGCAGCATAGATAAGACCTCTAAACTATAAAAATTATTTTTATGTAATAATAATAAAAAAAGCATTTTCTAATTAAAGTGCAAGTTGCTCCTGTAGTTGCATCCCTCTGCCTGCAGAGGGCCAGTGGAAACAACAGGGTTGCCATTCAGTTCTGTCAGGCCTGCAGATTTTTGGTTTTGTTCCTAACTGCAGTCAGATAAATGCTACAAGAGAAGAAACTGACACGTGGTACGGTTGAATCATAGGTCTGTCCTCACCCATTTTAGGGAAGATGATGCAGTATTCGGTGCCACACTGTGGACAGTTTACCGCGCCGCCACTGTTTCCTTTCTGCTTCTCGTCCAGCCAACGCTGCAGACACGACTGGTGGATCCATTTGGTGCAGCCTTTACACCTGCAGGGGCTGACCCACTCTGCGCTGCAGTCATCCCGATCGGTGGCAAAGCACACCCAGCAGTGTCTGGAAACACACACACACACACACACACAGCAGAATGTAGAGGTCAGTCTTGGGTTTAGAGGTTACAAATACCAAAATAACTACATTTATAAAAATGACAAAAATATGAACACATTAAACCGAGTGCAACCTGAACATGAGATGATTGAATGAAAATGAAAAAAAATTGCAACATGTAAATAAAAGGAAAGTTTAATAGACAAAAGAAGATCAATATCTATTAAATACTTTTGAAATATCTTAAAAAACATTTTATTGAACTGACAACATTTTTATTTCATATTATAGATATTAGTACAATAATTTAACATGTAAAGGACAACCCCTGGTTACACTTGTTAAAGTGTCAGGAGTCTTTAAAATGATTAAAGACATTTAAAAAAAAATCATCAATCTTAAGATATTTACTTAAGAAACATTTAAAATAATCAAAAATATGTTAAGACAGAAAATAACTGTTCAGTTTGGAAGCAATCAATTAAAGAGCAAAACATTTTTAACATATCTAACAAAAAAATCAAAGGATATCCAAGATATAAACAAACTTTCTGAAAATAGTTTGAGACATTGTTTGCGTTACATTGTTCTATAAAATATCAGAAATGATTTAAATACATGTTACACATGGCATTATATTATATTATTTTTTCATATTATGCTAAATGTTTAAATGAGCAATGAAGGGAAGTTACTTCTCAGACTGCTCCTCAGCGCGGGCCATGATGTTACTGAACAGGATCTGCTCACACAGATAACCGACCCATCCGACTCAACGAAGAACCTGTGAAACTAAAATATACATATACAGAATTAATGCTGTCAATAAATCTGATCTTAAAGCTACTGTAACAAGTTAGAACAGAGTAGGCCATCTTTTTGGATCTAAAATCTGCATACCGCAATCTTATGTATATAGCTGAACAAATCTACAGCAATAACTAAAATATTGTAGCAAGCCATGTCGGTGTGACTGAGTCAAGACACTCTTCACCTGCTGCTCAAAGTAGAACCACTAGAAGGCAGGTTTATCATTTTATGCACAGAACAAACGGTAAAGGTCACTAAACAGAGTAACTCATGCTGCAAAATTGTCTCATCTAACTGCCTCTCCAGCATCTCTATACCAATAAAAAGAGCACAAGCGGGCCTTCGAGCCATAAGTCAATGGAAACACAACAGGTTCGACCCGATGCAGGCAGTCTGATTATGGGCAGCAGCTCTCTGCCTGCTCCCTCCTCCTGCAGACGCTGGTTCTCTTATGGACGTCAATTAATCTCCAAACCTAACACGCTGTTTCATGGTGGTATTGTTTTGTGTGTTTCGGGGGAAATGGATCTGAACAGCTGATCTTATGTGTAATGTGCTGATTTAGGATGTTATTAAATACAGCGCCCCCTACTTGAGTGTAACTGACATGGTGTCCTTTTTTTTTTTTTTTCAGCCTTCAGGCATGGTTTATGATTTGTAAATAGTAAAATTATATTTCTGTTATATATATACACAATGGCGACTGTCTTGCAATCATAAGGTTGTGGGTTCAATTCCAGCTTCCTCCTGCCATATGTCGATGTGCCCCTGGGCAAGGCACTTAACCATGAGTTGCCTATCGATCTGCGTATCGGTGTATGAATGTGTGAGTGTAAGGTGCTTTGAGCAGTCTGTATGACTGGAAAAGCGCCATATAATTTCAGTCCATATATATATATAGAGAGAGAGAGAGAGAAAGTTGCTAACACACACACTAATTAATGTTGTGATTGACACTGCACATTGATATTCTATTATTATATATAATATTCTTAATATTATTTAATCAGGACGGTCAAACTTTAAAGAATTATACAGTGGTGCCAAAGATCAATCTATTCAGAATTTAAAGCAAGACCGAATCTAAGGTGGTCTATAATATGATAATTTCACAAATCATGCTGTGCTTTAAACAAATCTGTAAGCAATGTATGATTGTTTTGCGCAGGTTTGACCATTTTAGATTTTTTTAGATACTGTTTTAGATTTTGAACTCGGGCAGATCAAAGTTACTCCAGATTCGCTAGAAGCAGTGAACTGGCCCTTTAATGACCTGGCAGATCTGAAGCTGACATCAGCGCTGCCGTTCTACTGCTAAACAAGGTTAGCTACAGGAGCTAATTCAACTTTACCCAACTATTTTTAACAGGTTGTGGACGTCACAAGGAGAAGATCTAGTAAACAAATATATATAAATATCACTCGGCGAACAATTTGTGTGACATCGTTAAACCACTGCCTACCTGTCATATAGATAACCTTTAGAGTTACAGCCGACGTGATGATTTGTGTTTTTTCCGAACATAATCCTGTGCTTTCACTTTTAAGCTACTGCTTGATTGGTCATTGGTCGGTGACGTCAGTTGTGTTCATGTTAGTAATGAAACGTAGGAAATATCTGTTTTAAGGAGTGAGTTTAGTCGGTTTCACGGCAAAACAGGCATGGGTCCTCCTTTTCACCTTCATCGTCTTATTTTACCGCAAATATTTATCTTAAACCTAGCTGCAGGTTATTATTGCTTATCGTACAAACCCTATTATCAGAAAATTGATTATGGAGTCAAAATTTTCAAAAATCTCTTTCCAGGCATTTGTCTCAAGAGCAATGTGACCCCAGTAAACCATATTGAAAGCAGTTGAGTGGTTTCTGAAGCTACAGCAAGGGGGCTAATAATTAAATTTTGTTTGATGATGAGTCATGACACTAACACTGTTTACATATTTACAAAAAATATATTTTTGTTTCCCTTTTTAATGGATATCCAAATAGACTGCCTCACTATGCATTTGTTTTAATAAATGTATCGTTTTTTTCACTTATTCACTTTGTTTATTAAATAAATAGCAGAAAATAAATGGTGAAGACAGTGGTATCATTCCGCCTATCTATCAATATCTAAACATGAAACAGTTTAAAACCAAATATAAAAAAGACAATTATAGATGAATATAAGACTTGAATAGTCATTATTATTGTTGCTATCATTTTTACCATTTGCTACCTTTTACATTACAGTACTTATTATTGTCTTTCAGATGATAGTATGGGGGGTCTACTTTGTGGAATACACTTATTTTCCCACTATTTAATAATAACTATAATAATAATGTCGCAGGAGAAGGTGTGGGTTAATATATTTTTTTTACTCCCACTCCACTGAGCTCGTGAATATTGTATATTAGTAAATGATGCAGTTATTATCTGCTGTTGCGTCCGAAACATTTTTGAATGAATGAATGAACGAATCTTTGCAAAATCACATTTTATAACGTAATTTGATGATAATAAAAAAAAAAAAAAAAAACAAGTATTTCTCTTGTTGCCTACTGACTGGCTACAGTAGCACTTTTTTCACTATTGTAGCACTTTTTTTTTACAATTGTAGTTTCCAGGGGATCATCAAAGCCGCTTCTCCTACTGAATGACGTAAGGCCGTCGCATTTGTTAAATTTGCTGTCAATCAAAACCTTTCACCAACTTGATTGGATGCCTTCACGCTCCGTCGCGTGGACGATATGACGTTGCGTTTATTGTTTGGGAAGGGAGGTGCGCCACTGTGAGCGGCAGCAGGCAGGAGGACGGCGGACTGCACAGTGACAGGGCGTTATTTTTTACATGGTTAAAGCACTAAACGAAAACGGTGACACTTGCGGATCGATAGGAACGTATTTGAAAAATCCTGTCCGCCATGGAGTCCTATGACATTTTAGCTAACCAGCCGGTGGTTATTGATAATGTAAGTATGATGATGTCATTCATCCACACCCAAACCAAGGCCGCTTGGTAATAGCCGTTAGCTTGCTTTAGCATTGTGTTGCAGCTAAAAACGTACAGAGAAGATCCCGGGCGAACGTTTTTTGCTGAGCACTAGTTCCACGCACAACTTCCCAGTACTCCACTGGGGATGCTACCAGTATAACTTCCAGTTAACGATCCCGAAGCCTGATGTAGCAGCGACGATAGCTAAAGCTGCTAACTGGTTAGCAATTATGTTAGATTCATTGTACGGATTTAGCTCTGCAGCAAGCAGACACATCTAAAGGACTTCATGGGGACTCAGCTGTCCAGATGTTTCTTTTACCGTTGCAACTAAAGGCGAACACTTCATTTTAGCACACATACCCTGCTTATACAGGTGAGACCTATCAGATGCAGATCTTATTGCATTTGTTTGATTCGACCCAAGACAGAACTTCTGAATGCAAACAAAGTTACTAGTCATGACACATGTGCAGAGATGGAGCCAGAAAAACACCGCTGTCACACTAAGATCTGAGATTGTTGAGATGTTTTTAATCATAAACCCAGTTCCTGATCAATAATAGCAGATAATTTTCAAATTGATATGGTCTCTTATAAAGCAGTTGTTCAACCGTAAGAGCTGTTTTTATGTGGAACTTATTTAATAGTCACGCTCAGTTTTACACACTTTCTTGTAGTTCAGGTATCGAAAGATTGAACAAAGTGTTTCCTGGATAAAAGGGCTGTAGGACTGAGTGGTACTTTTAGGCTGTGTGTGGCTGAGTCTCATGATCTCCCTCCTTCTGAACCGTAGAACACTGCAGGACTATCTTCAACACTGACACTGAGTTCAAATATCACTTCCTTCTCTATAGGGTTCGGGGGTCATAAAGGCTGGTTTCGCTGGTGACCAGATCCCCAAATACTGCTTTCCTAACTAGTAAGTGTCCACTTGTGGATGTCCTCTGAGCTCTAGTTTCCAGAGTTTAGGCTGGACATAGCATTGTGGTTTTCAGGAGACAGATTTCAGCATGTGGATGTAAAAATCACAAACTTATTTTGTCTGTAGTGTGCTGTCTGGTCGGCATGGATAGTATTTTTAATACAGTTACTATTTCTGTTCAGTGTGGGACGTCCCAAGCATGTGCGTGTGATGGCTGGAGCCTTGGAGGGAGATCTCTTCATTGGACCCAAAGCAGAGGTACGACACACAGCACTTCAACTTTTGGAGGATAGTGTGGAAAATCTGGAATAACTAGAGTGTTTTATATTCCGACTTTATTCCCTGTCACATTGTCTAAACATTGTGTCCTTCTGTCCGCCTACCTATCTGCTTGTTCGTTTTTTTGTGTTCCTTTCTTAGTTTGTTCTTCTTTCTGTCATTACTTCTCTCTTTCTCTCATTTGTTCTTTCTTTCTTTCTTTAGTCGTTTGTTTTTCCATTTTTCTGTCCCTTGTTTGTTCCATTACTCCTTCAGTTTTGTTCCTCCCTTTCTTTTATGCATCTTTCCTTTCTTCTTGCCCTGTTTTCATCATCCTCCTTTAATTTCTTGCCGTTTTCATTCTTTTCTTTTTTACAGTCTGTCTTTTCTAGATTCCATCTTTAAACCACTGTAGAAATATCTCCCAGAAATTCATAACGTTTTGTATTTATACAAAATGGGAAAAATAAGCTCTGGACAACTGAGTTTGGAAAAGTCTGGCATCTTTAGATAACAAGTGTAGGAACCCTGGGAAGTGGGAACCCACGTTGTTATTTTATTGACTGTCGATTGTTTTTGGTGAAAACCCATGACTACTTTTGATTAGTAGCAAGAATCCCAGACAAAACATGCATATATCCCTTTTAGAAGATGCACATTCAGTTGGTTTATTGAGTCTGATAAACAATAAGTGAAGCTGAGTAAGTTTGTTCCCTCAGTTTTTGCTTCACATGTTTTCTACCCAGTCAAGTACAGAATTAGCATCAAATAACTTCAACGTGTGGATAAGTATTGAAAAAACATTTCCAGAATCGGTTCCCTGTCCTTTTTCCAGAAATATAACAGTTGCTGATTCTTGCAGAGACCCAGGAGCCCTCTGGCAGAGAACTGAGAGGTCTCGTGACGTTTTCCCTCCTCAGCATGTCCCTTTTTTTTAGGAGCAGTTCTTTTCTCTGATCTGTGTTTTATGAATCATGTGACTGAAACATGTTAGTCTGCAGAGCAGATTAGTTTGATTCATCCTATCTCCTATGCTTGTTCCTCCATTTCTTGACGGATCAGGAGCACAGGGGCTTGTTGTCGGTGCGCTACCCGATGGAGCATGGGATAGTGAACGACTGGAATGACATGGAGAGGATCTGGCAGTATGTTTACTCCAAGGAGCAGCTGCAGACCTTCTCAGAGGAGGTGAGCTTCATTCCAGGGTTTTCGTTTTCACAGATGAGAGATACCTGAGCATCAGTTCTGTTTGACCTCTGTTTGGATTGTTTTTTTAGCATCCTGTGCTGCTGACTGAGGCTCCTCTCAACCCCAGCAAGAACAGAGAGAAGGCTGCAGAGATCTTCTTTGAGACCTTCAATGTTCCTGCTCTCTTCATCTCCATGCAGGCAGTGTTGAGCTTGTAAGAACTGCTGCTTCATCTTTCCTTTTTGTTTGATGTCTTGACAAATGTTTGACCAGCTTTAAAATAAGGGAGAGTCTGTGTCTTTTTAAACCTCTGTGAAGTTGGGTTTACTGTGAGGTTAGGAATAGAAAACAGCAATTGAGTGTATTTTAATGTCGTATTTGTGTAGAATCATGAGGGGGGGGCTAAGATGTTATAGATGCTCTGTGAGCAAAACAGTGACTTAACTTTTAAAGCCTTCCACCTATACAGTTGAACTGGTTAGTCAATGCTGCACGGTGGATGCTATTATATCATTATAGCCAGATATAATGGGTCAGCTGAGGCAACACTATAAATACAAACCTGTCTGATTGCAACTGGAATGTTTTAATCCGGTTTTCTTTGGCTTTGTTTTTGCTGACAGATCCATATTTTGAGTGAATCCAGGCTCCTGAAAACCTTTAAACAAAATGAATTCACTTTAGCATGACTTCCATGTCTGAAAATCACTAAACAATAAACTCTTTCCTGTTCATGGGTTTATTTCCTCAGATTGTATTGTGAGATCCAAGGTTGCCTGGCCAGCTTCCTTTAAATTAATGTGATATTTACCTGCCATTCTCAGTTCAAAGACGTTAGGCCTCTTTCCCTGATGGGAAGATGTGTCAGGTCGTCTGACTTCTTTAGAGAGATATTTTTTTCTAATTAAATTAGCTTTGTTTTCCTTTTTTACATCTCAAAAATCATCAGCTGGATATGTGAAACGTCTGCAGCAGCTGTGTAATATGCTTCAAAACTTTACTTCCTTCTTTCTGCCTGTGATTGGCAGCATAATCCTCTTCTGCTTCTGTCTGTTGGGGAACTAATAAATACGGATGTAAGACATAAGCATATTTAATCATGCAGATATGCCACTGGCCGCACCACTGGGGTCGTGTTGGATTCTGGTGATGGTGTAACACACGTTGTGCCCATCTACGAGGGCTTCGCCATCCCCCACTCCATCATGCGCGTAGACATTGCTGGCAGAGATGTCTCACGGTACCTCCGTCTGCTGCTACGCAAGGAGGGCTATAATTTCAACACATCAGCTGAGTTTGAGGTGGTGCGCACCATCAAAGAGGTGAGGGTACCGACTCAGATATTATTTAACATTAAAACTACTCCTTTGTGTTGAAAGCTCTCTAATTATGTGTTTTACTTGCCGTGCAGAGAGCCTGCTATCTATCCCTGAACCCTCAGAAGGATGAGACTTTAGAAACAGAGAAGGCCCAGTATGTCCTCCCTGATGGAAGCACTTTAAATGTAAGTCCATTAGACACCAAGATGGTTATTCAACATGTTAAAGATTTATTCTGATATCCTAAAATGAAAATTTACCATTTTCAGATTGGACCAGCGAGATTCCGAGCCCCAGAGCTGCTGTTCAGACCCGACCTCATTGGAGACGAGAGCTCAGGAATCCACGAGGTTCTGGCCTACGCCATTCAGAAGTCTGACATGGACCTGCGACGCACACTGTTTTCCACCATTGTACTATGCGGGGGGTCAACACTGATCAAAGGTTAGTGATGCATTTTATTATGACGGTGTACACACACACCGGAGCATTTATGGGAGCATGAGATTGAATACTCTGAGACCATAAAAACACAGGGCTTCACAGTAGTGCAGTTGGTAGCTGTGTTGTTGCAGGAATAAGGTCCTGGGTTTAAATCCCTTTCCGGGGTCTTTCTGCATGGAGTTTGCATGTTCTCCCCCAAGCATGCATGGGTTCTCTCTGGGTACTCCAGCTTTCTCCAGATTTATTTCCACCCAGTGTTGCATTCATTTTTCACCAAGATCTTCCATTGATGATGGTAGAGTCTGACCACTGTGCAAAGCCTTCTCCAGCACATCCCAAAGACTCTCAATGGGGTTAAGGTCTGGACTCTGTGGTGGCCAATCCATGTGTGANCCGATGAATCCTGGCATTGTCATCTTGGAATATGCCCGTGCCATCAGGGAAGAAAAAATCCATTGATGGAATAACCTGGTCATTCAGTATATTCAGGTAGTCAGCTGACCTCATTCTTTGAACACATGATGTTGCTAAACCCAGACCTGACCACCTGCAGCAACCTCAGATCATAGCACTGTCCCCACTTTTCTGGCAAGGCAGTGTATGTTTCTTGCTTAGACTTTATAAATCTTTTCTTGTGATTCTTGCAAATCTCAACCCTAAAATGAAGCCTCGTCCTTTCTTTTGTTAACGTGTATTCATCAATGGCCTGGTAACACAAATGTACACCTTAAGGTAAATTGAAGAAATCAAAATCTCATCAAGTTGTATGAAAATCTCAAAATCCAAATAAATTTTATTTCTAAAGAACATTTAAAAAACAGATTTTTAAGTGCTGCACAGTACTAAAACAGGTCAAATCAACACACAAATATTAAGAATAATGGAATATAACCAAAAAGTAGAAATAAAAGCAGAATATAATTACACAAAAAATGTTGCAAATAAAAAGAAAAACAACAACAAACCAACCAGTGTCAAAAGCCACTGAAAATAGGTTTGTTTTTAAGAGACACTTAAAAACAATAAGAGAAGAGGCCTGTCTGATACTTAATGGCAACTTGTTACATAATTTTGGGGCCACAGCTGAAAAGGCCCGATCTCTGAATTTCTGCCTAGTTTTTGGTACAACCAGTAGAAGCTGTTCAGATGATCTAAGAGCCCGTGGTGAAACCTACGGCTGAAGTAAATCGGAGACGTATGGAGGAGCAAGGCCATTTAGACACTTAAAAGTTAAGAGTAGAATTTTAAAATCAATTGTTTGGCGTACAGGCAGCCAGTGGAGTGAAGAGTGGGGGAGATATGTTTATGTTTGCGTGTTTCTTTTAAAAGACGAGCAGCAGGATTCTGAACAAGCTGAAGGGGTGAAACAGTGGCCTGGCTGATCCCAGCAGAAAGTGAATTACAATAATCTAGATGCATTGTGATAAATACATGGATTATTATCTCCAGATCATGGGGAAAAAATAAATAGAACTCATACTTTTTCAAGAAGGCATTTGTGAACCCAAACTTGAGTTTCTTCCAAACGTCTGGACTGTAGTGTCTGTATGTATATGTACTACTGAACTGGTGCCATCTGCTGTTACTGATGGCGTTGTTCACTGACTCTGTGGTTCCTCTCAGGCTTTGGAGAAAGACTGCTAACAGAGGTAAAGAAGCTTGCACCAAAAGACGTTAAGATCAAGGTAGGTCCACTTCATACTGATACTATATGAGTACTTATGGACATCCTCTTCATTTTAGTTGGGCTTTCTTTAGGGTTCCCCCAGAATCACCAATCTGGCCCTAAATGGGTTAGTTATGCAAAAGCATTCCAGCAGTGCTGTCTGATTGAGATTTGAAAGGTCCCCTTAAGGCAGTTATTATGTATGTAACTAACTAACTAACATCATGGAGTAACTAGAATGACAGCCAGCACTGCATACAGGCTCTGTCGGCTTGTTTAGAATCTGTTTCCCTCCTGGGAGAGGAAAGGCCCCTTCAGTTTGAACAGGAATAGAAAATCTGATTTCAGAGACAGAAGCAAACCCTAAAATGAACAGTATGTCCTTTTGAAACAAAGAAGGATCTGTTGGTACCAACAGGGAGTTGTTTGTTCTTTATTATCCATGCCAGGCCACTAAATTAACTGGAGGCAGGTATAGTGGATAGGGCTGGGTCCAGTGGAAATGTGGAGTTTGATTAGAATCAACAATATGTTAACATCTGATTGCCTTTTTTTCTGCCTGTGTAGATTTCCGCTCCCCAGGAAAGGCTGTACTCCACATGGATTGGGTAAGACATCTGAGTTTATCACGTTTTATAAGAGGATATAAGCCCAAAGCATCAGTTTGAATCTGTATAACTGTTTGATAAGAAAAGAGTGTGCTTCTAAATGTTTCCGGGATGGTACTGCAACTTGGAGGAATGGTGGAGATGGAAAAGATGAATATTTCCAGTTTTATCTTCATCTATAATTCTAACCATATAAGGTCCCACTGCAGTGTGTGTTGATCTCCCAATCTCATCTAACTTCATCCATGAACTTCCCTGCCATTAGCAGATACTGGTCTGCTAACATATGTTTATGTATTTGTTGAGTTTATTAGAACCATGAGCCATTTGAAAGAAGACAAGGTAACATTCTGCACAGTAAGCAAGTAGAAGTGTCAGAATGATGATAATAATCAACTTATTCATCTGTTCACAACCTGTTTGGCTGAGAGGCTGCCATATGACCTCTGGTGGATGGATTTGTTGAGGACTGTTTTCCATCCAGTGGTGGTATCTTCTCTCTTTACAGTGCATCCAAACCAGCTATAAAGTTCTGTTCCACAAATACTCTACATGAGTCCATGTTACAGTTTTGGGAAAGTAGTTGTTTTTGTGACAGACCTGTTGTAAAGCTAATTCGGAGCAACGTTTTTACATTTTGTTAGGCTTAAATTTTTAAAACATTTTATAAGCATTTTTAATTAAACTGGTCAATGTAGTGATGGTTGAAACAAAAATGGTGACATTGAAATAGAAATACTTTGGGTTTGGCATGGTGAACACAATCGCACAGATTATGGACCCCAAATAAAATGTTCTGTGGCTACAAATACCAGGATTCACAAAAAAACAAATTCCAACCTCAAGTGTGCAAAAACACACATTAAATTCCATGCTGTCATTATTTTTAATAGATAAAACCAAAATCAAAAACTGTGTGAAAAAATGAAGAATAATCAATCAATAGCTTTTAGAATCACATTTACCAACTATAATGCCCCTTTTTCACAGGCTCGATTTGACTCTACTCGACTCGCTTTGCGAGCGTTTCCATTACTGTTTTCTGGTCCCTGGTCCTGAGCAGGTCCAACCTGGGCTGAGTCGGGACCACATGTGACGTGAACAGACTGCTGTTCACTGATTGGCCGTGGGAGGAGGAGAAATGAGAAGGTTTTTGTTGAGACAGTGCAGGAAAAAGTTAAGAAAACAACTACAATAGTATTACGGACAACAGTGGCTGGAGCAGGTCATACATGTAATTTCACCATTTATAGATCATAAACCATGCCTGAAGGCTGACAGAAAAGAAAAAGGACAAATCAGCTTTCTGAATTACATGCAGGCAGAGCGATGTATTTAATAACATCCTAAATCAGCTGATCACACATAAAGTTCAGACGCACAAACATTTCTACCAAAACACACAAAACAAAACCACATAATATAAGCAGCGTGTTTGGTTTGGACATTTATTGATGGTCCTTAAGAGAACCAGCATCTGCAGGAGGTGGGAGCAGACAGAGAGCAGATGCCCGTAATCAGGCTGCCTGCATCGGACCAAACGGGAGGACGAGTCCGCTGAATCTGCGCAGCACGAATATCCAATATCCAACCTAAAACTAACTTCAAAGGCCATAAGTTTGCGGTTTTGCACTTTCAAGTCATTGTCCTCACTATTGCCATGAATAAGACAAAAACGTCTTTATGAAGCCTAAAAATGGAACTTATTCAGGCAAACTTTGGAGCTTCACCATCCAGACATCAGAACCCCTGAGCCTTATTTTAGTTCTGGCTGGGCTGTGGTCCAGATATTTATCCCAGTGGATCATTTTAGACATAAAAACAGAAATAAGACATTAATACAAACGTTATTAGTGTTTATTTATGTTTATGTTTTCTATTTATTTTTTATCATGTCACGCAGATTACTTTAATGTGACAATGTAACACATTAACGTTAATAGCAGCACAGCTCTCTACACTCATGGCTGGAGGCGGGGCTTCAGTCGCCATAGCCTCAGCCGTCGGCAGGTCAGTGGAAACACAACAGGTACCGTACCGCGTGGAGCGAAACAGAGTGGAGCCGAGCCGCGCCGGCTAAAACGAGCCAGTGGAAAAGGGGCATAACTCTCTGTAGTTGCCTTTGGTATGACTACATTGTTCAGTTTTGTTGTGGATGAATTTTGGCACACTTTGTTTTACAATGTTGTCCTCACGTTTGACTGAGAAACAGCTGCTCTGAGCTATTTCTGCTAATCGGCTGTTTTGTCCTCCAAACATGGCGCTGTGCATTATGGCCACACATCAAATGGAACTGTCACCCTTCTGAGATTGACAGGCAGCAACTGTTGCTTTACAAAGATATTTGCAGATATTTTCCCTTGCTGTTCATTACATTGCCAAACGTATTGGGCCGCACCACCAAATCAATGAATTCAGCTGTTCCAATAACTTCCATGGCTGCAGGCGTATAAAGTCTGGTGTGGAGAAAATTGACTGACCTGCACAGATCCTGGCCTCAACCTTCTAGAACATCTTTTGAATGAATTAGAGCGGAGGCTGCAGTTCTGGTTTTCTCATCTAACTATGAGCAAACTCCTAAACCTTGTGGAAGATGTTTGCAGAATAGTTGCTGTTGCTCACAATGGTGGCTCCATCAACACATTGGACCATATTAATTAAGAATAAGATGTAATCAAAGTTCATGTAAAAGTAGACACATAAATACTTTTGGCTGTATAGTGCAGTTCTAACTCAACATCTGTGAAAATCTGGACCAGACTAAAGTCCAAACTCCAGCTTTTGTAAAGGTGCTCACTGATGACGATCATCAAGTCATCATTACATGATAATTAAGTGCTTTTGATGAGCAACATCTGGCTGCTGCTTTCTTTAGTTAAAAGCTGCAAGGGTGAACTTACACAGGTTTTTTACACACCGTTTTACCATTTGGCTTAATTTCTGTGTTAGAAATAATGACTGCCTGGAATCTTTTGTGTTTTGTGTTATGTTTTTTTACATTTTATGTCAGAATCAAATAATGACATAACCTAGCTCATTTTTATTATGTCCTGACCCTTAAAAAGGGTGTATTTTCATATTAGAATTTTAGTTTGTGTTTTGGGTCAGAACCTTGCTCTCCACAACACTGCTGACTCTACCCTCTCTCCTCTGGCAGTGGTTCCATCTTGGCATCGTTGGATACATTTAAAAAGATGTGGGTGTCCAAGCGGGAATATGAAGAAGACAGAGCGCGTGCCATCCACAGGAAGACCTTCTAGGCTTCGATCGGCACCATGCATACACCAACCCCTCCCATCAGAACTGACCCGGGGGGGCG
>JAHUTJ010033669.1:0-25444 GCA_036250325.1 Characodon lateralis
GCTGGGTTTCCTTAGATAGAAAAACTTTTTATCCAATTTGAATAAATAACTGAATCTGACTGCACTGTTCAATGGTTAGGATTAATTGGAATGTATGTACCTGACTTTTGTGAAGTGCCTTGAGATGACATCTGTTGTGAATTGGCGCTATATAAATTAACTGAACTGAATTGAAACTGAATCTTATGTTCAATAAGCCACATTTAATAGTTTTATTTTTCTTTTCTGTCTGAGTTTTATTTATTTTTATGAAATTTCATGGTTTCCTCCCTTTAGATAATTTTTTAATCTATTCAGTTTTGGCCGTGGGCAAGACACTGTTTTAATAGGGTAATGGGTGGGTAACAGTACAGAGGCTGTAGATAGGAATGTTAAACTACTTCCTAGTTTGAACCCTGGGTGGTCAGAGTTTTGGAGAACTAATAAATTTGGCCAGACTCCTAGAAAGAAGTACTGCTCCATCTAAAGCGGGATGGATGCCGTCTCTCCGGATTAGACCAGGTGTTCCCCAAAATGTTTACCAACTATCAATGTAGCCCACGTTGTTTTCAGGACACCACCGCACCGGCCTGAGGTCCCGGCTGCGCAGGCTCTGCTGAAGGACTGCTACTGGGAGCTACCCTCAGTCAACAGCATGGAGCCGGGCCTTCAATTCTGACACCTTCGCCTTCAAGCTATAAAAATGCTACATTTATACCACTCACAATTATTACTAAAGGAGGCAGGGGAGTAACTGAAAATCTGTCAAAGAGAGCAGGAGGAGACTCAAAGAGGAGGAGACTCAGAGAGATGGAGGAACAACAGAGGCCCTGTCCCAACACTCGCACTTCTAACCTTGTGACCCTGAATTGCGCGTTCCAGTTGATGGGTTTGAGTGCGTAGTGTGTCCCAATTCTCCAGAATGGTCCTTAGCCCGCCCCCTTTGTGCCGTCAATCCACACTTCGGCTAAGTGCGCATCTAAGCGGACTTCACCAAAGTATCTTACCCACAATTCACTGCTGCAGATGACGTTCTGAGCAAAAACCAATCACAACCATCAATGTAATCAACCATCAAATCTGAATAATAAGAACTGCGTAAGCCTTAGACAGCAAGCCAACAAATATATATTTTTTACTGGTTTTCCAGGCTGAACATTGTGAGATACCACTGACTTCAGAGTGAGTCTGGGCAGTCAGTAGGTCATAACACTGAAGTTCCCTTTCAAATAAACACTGGCGTGCCAAGAGTCTGGTGTATAAGCCTCCTTCGCTTCCTGCACTTTCTCCTCAAAACAATTGCTTGTTGCAGTTTTATTTTTTTAGCAGCAAGACTGCGAAAACAGCGCAGGTTCCCACCCTTTTTGATGTTGCAGTTACGGGGCAGAGGTGCAAGTCGATGACATAACCCCTACTGTCCCAATTCTCCAATTTTGCACGCTTGTAACCTGCGTACTTCAACCCCTACGTGCACTTGTACAAAGTACACACTTCATAGAGGGGTGTAGAGTGTAGTGTGGGTATTGGGACAGGGCCAGGATGGGTAGCCATGGTGGAGCTAATGCTAAGCTTGCGACCCCTTACCTCTGCAAGAAAAAACGTGTAAAACATGGAGGGTCTCCAAACATTAAGTGCTGCAACAGAAAATATGTGTTTTAACGTGCTTATGTGTTAGAATAAGTCAGAGATGTCACAGCAAATGGAAATCAGATCAAATCGAGAGAGCCTTCACACACCAAACCATCCACTGAGTGCAACAGTGCAAAACAAGAAGTGATGCAGTAAAGTATATCATGCTGAATAATAATATTCAGTAACAAGGGATGTTAGTTTTGAAATCCATTCGGAGTTTCTCAAATACTCTTATTGAAAGATAATATTCTTTCACACATACTTCTTCTCTTCTTCATTTCAAGAAGTGTCTTCTTTCCAGAAAGCCTGAAAACGTCCAGCTGATGTTTCCACAGGTTTAAAGTTTTTCATTGATATTTGTGCGTCTTACCCAAGACCTAACCCTAAACCTAATCTAAACTTAATTGACAACTTGGTCCTAAATCTAGCCCTTAACCCAACAACAGCATTTTCCGCCATGCGGACCAGGCTTTGGTCCCCATTAGGAGCAGTGGGTGCTCACAATGGAGTATTTTTCAGAAAATGGGCCTCATCATGTAACAAAAAATGCAAACACACACACAGATATGTACAATATAAGCCATGCTAAAATGTCTAATCTCCTGTGCATGTGGCCTTTTTACAGGGAGATAGAGGTGAACGAGGTTCCAGGGGACTCTCCGGCTCGCCAGGCCCAGTTGGACCTGCAGGAGCCAAGGTATGGAAAATAGGACCATGTTCATATCGGTCTATGCTATTATTACTTGCCACCAACGCAAGTAGGAGACATGGGCCTGTACCAGTATTAAGCGATATTAAGGTTTCAAAATGTTATAGTTAGTGGAGCCAAAACCAGAAACTTTTAAATTTAGTGTTTCACTTTGAAAGAGAGCCTAGGTGCTGGTGCCAGAGAGGTTGTTCAAGGGTGGGAAAGATTCGCAAGAGGCTGGTAAGGGTTGAGAACCCGGGGCTGGTCCTTGATCTGGAAGGTTTTCGGGTTTCTTTGTACTTGGTTAGGTATGTTCACAAGAACTGGATCCAGGGCTAGCAATTAACCTGGGAAGGAGCACAACGAGAAGTCAGACACTACACTTTCAGGAGATAGAGAAAGTCAGTAGCTTAGCCAGTAAGGAGTTACCACATTGGCAAAACATTCAGGCAGTGTAGTGCTGAGTGCCCAGCCTCTTTCAGCAACTCCTGATGAGCGGTTAACAGGTTGCACCTGTCGCCCTTTGGCACAGGCAGCTCTGGCAGCATTTAGAGGCTAAACAGAGTAAGCAGCAGGCAAAATACAACTCCAGGATCTAACACCAAGATCCTGTTTTATTTTGGTGGTCTCTCTTTTACTTATTCACTTGATTTTATTCACTACTTACTTTTTTGTTTCTCCTGCTTCTGAGATTTTTGTCATCTTGTGGTTTGGTATTTTTTATTTAGTTACAGTTTTTTCTACCTAAGGGCTATAGAATTTTCTAGCTTCTGTTTCTGTTCTGCGCTACCCTGTCAAGTTTTCCCCAGTTTAACCGGATATTATTAACTTTCCCTACAACCGCAGCCTGTTAACAACCAACCACCTGCTTGTTATTCACTAATCACCATTTGGATTGGCAAGATCAAAGTGGAAGGTTTCAGAAGGTGCCCATTACATCTGGAGAAAAACTAATGCAGCATTTTAGAAAAAGTACATCATACTGACATCCAAGCTTAGTGATGGTATTGTTGTGGTTTAGGGCTGCTTCTCTTTTTCAGGACCTGAAAAACTTGCCAAAATTACTGGAACCATCAATTTTGCCACCCATCTAAAGCTCAAGCAATCTTGTGTTTATGTTTATGGATTTGGCAGACTCTGTTTTCCTAAGTGACTTGGAAATGGAAGATGTAACAATTTGGTTAAAATCAAACCTAACAATATGTTACTTAGAAGGAAGACCACTAGTCAGGTTCTGTCCGAGGTGGCAGGCTGACAGTGTAGAAATAGCATGCAGGCACAGAGGGAAGCGCAGTAAAAGGTAGAGGAGCTAGGGAAGGTGGTACATTTTCTCTGAATAGCTTCAAGACTTACAAGATGACAAACAGGGTTCCCCTTTATTCTGGTAGCGCTTGGTAGATGATTCCACCATCGTGAAATGACAAATGAAAGGAGTCTGAATTGTTTTGAGCCTGGTGTAGATGATTCCACATCATCTCCAACAAGCAAAGGTCTGACACTGAAGTTTGATCCCTCGATAGCTGGAACACATGCTAGAGTCTCCTTTCTTAAAGACTGAAATGCCCACCCTGGTCCCTGTTTTCCGGTCTGTATGGTGTCAGACGGTTTTCCAGAATTTTCTGAAGGCCAACCTATAGTCTTTCACGATATCTCCAAATTCCTCAAAATTTCCTGAGTGAAATAGGATTCTTTCACTCACCAGGGAAAACTAAACAAGAAACTGAGTTGGGGAATTGTGAGTATTCAGAATCAGAATTCACTTTATTGCCAAGTTTGAACAGACAAACAGGGAATTTGACTCCAGTACACTTTGCTCTCAGTGAAGATTATTTAATTTATATATATATATATATATATAGATATTATAGATGACCTGGATTTTTGCCTGGAAAGCCTCTACCAGAGACAATTTGTATGTTTCTGTAAATTGGTGGTGTTCCCACAGTGGCAAATGATTTTCCTGCACACATCACATGTGAGAGTGTCCTTATCAGCTGCAGTGAATAATCAGCAAACCGCTTCTCTTTCTCTCCGCTCTTCTTGGTGGCTGTCGGTGCGCACCGTTGGCGGAGTTGGAAGGGTAGGGGCAGTGAGCAGCAGAAAGAGAGGTGTCGTTTGCACAAACGGAGCGAAGCTGCGCTTGGCTGTACTCTGTTAAGAAATTTGTCAAGAATCCTTCAAAATTCTCGTCAAGTAATTTGCCGGATGTATAGAAGAGAATCTGAAACTAAAGTATTGATCTTACCATGCTAGTATCAATGTGATATTTCTTACCGACTTGGTATCAATATTATCGGTATTTTGGATCGATCCGCCGACCACTTCAGTCAATTGATATATTAAAAAAACAGTGTCTCAGTTTTTGACTATGACTTTCTACCTTCCAGCAGCAGCCAGTTGCACTGTTCTTTTATCATTGGATTCTTTATACATAGTAACAACGCCAGACATTCAGCTTCTTTTCTAAATCTATTTTTGTCCTCCTCTGTTGCACAACTATCTCCAACAATATTTCTCCTGTGTTTGCTCTTACATGTTGGACATTTTTATTAAATTAATTTGCTATGCCATTTTGTTGAACACAAGAGAGTCCTGCAGCCCCCACTCACTGAACTAATGGGTCCTATTACAGTGTCTCATACACTTGATATTTCCTTCAACACAAGATCTAAAATTTGATGACTAGGAAAAGCAGCAATGTTTAAATATTTATTTATTATTTTGCAAATGTAAATGGTGTACTCAGAGTATTAATATTTTAAGAAAGGACAGGCAATCATATCTTTCCTTTTTTTGTCTTTTTCAATTGGTTTAAACGGTTGCACTTGAACGTTCTTGACAAAAGCTTTTCTGTTTGATGTTTCACTGACTCAGGGAGAGCCTGGCAGCCAAGGAATGATCGGCTTACCTGGACCTCCTGGGCGAGGCTATCCAGGAACCAAGGTAAAGGAGCCAATTAAACCAGCAACATACATATGTATGTCATGGTATTAAAAGAGTTTTTGAAAGGGTAAATATGAGCAAAGTTCAACCAATAAATAAAAATGTGATACTGTAAAGGTTAATAACATAATACAAATAATATACAAACCATTACACAAACTTAATTGTTATAGGTCATGAGTGTGAGTGCTGACCTTTAATGCTCATTTTAGATCTAAACTTAGCACAGAAAGTAAGGAAACCTGTCTTTGGCCAATTTCGTTTATTCATTGTAACAATACGTCTTAGCAGCAAAAACTTTAACTTTGGAAAGCCTGTTTGTTTCACCTTTACTGCTGCCACATTTGAAAGGAAAATGGATGTGTGGGTTGATCAGCAGTACTGATTGTTTTGCTTGCACCTAAGAAAATATTGCCAAATCCTCTGTGGAAGCAGTATGATGCAAGAGTCGTCATCATTGGAAACAATGCACAGAGAGATTGAGATGAGATTCTGCAACAAGTGGCAATCCCACAATGCCACTCTTAGGGACTTAAAAGATAGCAACGCCTGCCCTCACAGAACGGGGTAAATCAGAGACTATCTGCAGAAATTGGGAATGAAGAGCATGATTAGCCTGGTGGCACTCCTGACCTTACCTGACCTTAACCTCACTGAACTCTTACTGTTTGTGCCAAAGTGGCAGTCACATTGGCTGACATGCAACCAATCCTGGTCTAGGAATGGAAGAGGTCCCACACCAATAGTTGTTTATGCTTCTACTGAGGCACCTGTTTGTTAAATGAAGTGATAAAGTATGTTTAGTCCAATAAATAAATCCAGTAAAAGGATAAAAGGGCACCAAACAAGAATCAATAACACTGTATCTTTTGGCAAAGTTAAGTTTTCTAATCATCCTGAGTAGAGAATGCCATTAAGGATTTTCTTAGCTCCAGATTTGACTATTGCTATGCTCTCTATCTTGGTGTCTCACAGTTGAGCCTTAATCACCTTCAGCTTGTCCATGATGCAACCTCTTGACGTGCGCATATTACCCGAACTCGTACTCCTACTCATCATCATCTTCCACTTATCCTTGACCGGGTCAGCAGACTAAGCAGAGACGCCCAGATATCTCTCTCCCCAGAAACCTCCTCCAGCTCCTCTGTGGGAACCGCAAGGCATTCCCAGGCCAGCCAACAGACATAGTCCCTCCAACATTTCCTGGGCCGTCCCCTGGGCCTCCTCCCAGTGGGACTTGCCTGGAACATATCCCGGTGGAGGCATCCAGGAGGCATCAGAAACAGATGCCCGAGCCACCTCAAATGACTTGTCTCGATGTGGAGGAGCAGCGACTCTACTCCGAGCTCCTCCCGGATGGCCGAGCTCCTCCCCCTGTCTCTAAGGGAGTGCCTAGCCAACATGCGGAGGAAGCTCATTTCAACCGCTTGTATCCAGGATCTCGTATATGTGTGTCTGTGTTGCCCTGCGATGGACAGGAGACCTGTCCAGGGTATACACCACCCCATAGACTGCTGGAGATAGGCACCGACTTCCCTCAGACCCACTATGGAAGAAGCAGCAAAGAAAATGACTGACTGACTGAGTAGTTAATATCTGTACCAGTAGATAAATCTGAATCCCATTTACTGATAGGATGTGAGACTGGTAAATCTAATTCAAAAAGTTTTTCATAGGTTTTGGAGAGTAACTTCACAGGCTGAAATTTAAAGAGGCTAGTTGTTACTAGAGGAAGTTCTATGTTAATTTGTTTAATGTTGAATATGGACTGGATAACATATTTTAGTTGGTGATATTCAAATAATTTATTGTTAAACAAGACATGATCTTAGAAAAATGTTTCCGCGATGACTAACTGAACAGGTGTGTATATATGGAGTGAAAACCAGGTGGAGCAAGGAGACAGATTAACTTGGAGCAGGTGAACCGAATAAACTTAATTAACAGAACAAAACGTGGCTAGAGCAAAACAGAGACTCTTGAACAAAACTAGAAAAACATGAAGCAAAAGCATAACCAGATCCGAAAACCAAACTAGACAAAACATGAACAAGATGACAAAACAAAAGCATGACCAGGAAAATAAACAGAAACATGATTCAAAACTTGAACTGTGAATAAGACCAACAAAAACCCAGAAACCAAAAACCAAACAACCCCAAATCATAACAGAAACACTATTAGTCAGGTAGATGACATGCAATCATTTCAGTGGTCTGGCTGTTGACTCCCTGCTCAAGCTTTTTGCTGTGGCATAAACATTGTTGTGTCCTGTTCCATCTGATTTGAGTTGTTCCATCCTTTAAATCCAAGATTGCAGCTCTTTTATAAGCCTTGGGCAAAAAGTGTTTCTAACACACGGATTGTCTTTGGTTGGATGAGGAAAAATCTGTTTCTTCAGCTGTTTTACTTTTAGCCGTGTTTCCTACACGGATGATCTTTGAAGCAAAAGTGTACTCTAGATCCCTTTTCTATATAAAGACCCACATCCACTCCATTTCTGATAAAAATGTTTTTTTTATTTGTCAAGAAAACAAACTTTTTGAAGAAGGCTTAAAGAAGATGCAGTTTCAGTTGCAACTTAATCTTCTCATACGGTGCACCTGTTTTTGAGGGCTTTGATCCAAAAAGCTCTTTTGGCATCAGAAAAGTGGTTTGATATCACTTGTTTTTCTTTAAAATATTGGCAAGAACGACTGTGATTTACTTCTCTTATACCTTTAATACTGTTTGTTTATCCTTGATTGCACACACCATAGCAAGTATAAGAACCTTAAACACAAAGGGTCCTCAGCAAACAGGATGCAAGTTTGAGCTAGCTGGAAGCCCAGATCTTCTTGTGAATAACACTAAAACAGAAGAACATGACCAGCACAGGGGCAACATGCACAGACATAATGATTTAAAATAAGTAGTTTGGCTACTACTGCAACACGTCATGCCTAATCCTTCCAGCAACACAAAATAAATGTTAAAAGAAAAAATGTGTTTCAAGAAAGTTATTTTGTAAATCAGTCATATAATATGGCAACCAAGGAAGGAAATAAATCAGTAGAGGGGTTAAATCATATTACAATAAATATATTGTAAAATACAATTAAAAACATGCTATTGTCATAGTTTTTAAGGCCGACTTGACCCACATGCAGAGGACACTCAGAGAGAGAAGAGTAAATTAAAGTCTTTCTTTTATTTCTTTCCGACTCAGGAACGAGGTGAGCAGAGTGATCAGGAGACAGGTTTTCGGAAGGCGATCGATCCGCCAGGGGGAGAAGCCGGTTCAAGTCTGTGGTAAGAGCCTGCACGGAAACGGTTGGAGCGATCTGATGTTCCAGGTAACAAAGTGGGTGGACAGGTTGCGCTTCAAGCTGGAGGACTCGCAAGGGTAGCAGCAGATTCCAATCTTGACAGGAGGTGGGTTCAGGAGGAAAATCCAGCTTGGCGTGAACAGCGGTAGGCAAAACACTCAGGCGTAGAAAGGCCAGCGAACCACCCTCATATAGTCCTCCAGCTGATGAAGCAACGACGTACACCTGTCAACACTCTGGTCTGCAGCTCCAGCGCCTCTTAGGGGTGAGAGAACGTTAGTAACAGGCAGGTTGAACAACAGACTGTGACACCACCTCCCCTTCAACAACCGCCACTCGGCGGTCTTGAAGTTCCGGGCTGGGAGTCCCAGTAGTCCCGGATGAGCGTCGGGTCCAGGATGAAGGATCGCGGAACCCAGGAGCGATCCTCCGGACCGTATCCCTCCCAGTCAACGAGGTAATGCCATCCTCGGCCCCGTCGACGGGAGTCCAGTGGACCGAATAGGTTGCGTGGCCCTGGAAGTCCCGGGGTAGTGGCGGAGGCACAGCTGGAGGGCAAAGTGTGCTGGTCTGGACCGGCTTAATTTGGGAGACGTGAAAAACCGGATGAATCCGGAAACTGGCAGGCAAACGAAGTCGAACTGAGGCTGGCCCAACCAGGGACTCGATGGAGTAAGGACCGATGAACCTGGGAGATAGTTTTCGGGAGAGGGACTTGAGAGGGACGTCCCGTGTGGAGAGCCACACCTGCTGACCCGGATGGTAGGTCGGGGCCGAGACGCGGCGCCTGTCGGCGTAACGCTTGTTCTGAGCTGCCGTCCGATGCAGCGCTTTTGTAGCTGCGGTCCAGATGCGCTTGCTCCTGCGGATGTGTTGATGCGCAGATGTCACCGTGATTTCCCCTCATCGGAAGGAAACAGGGGCGGTTGATAACCCAGGGAGACCTCAAACGGGGTAAATCCAGTTGCTGTTGAGATGTACCCGACCCAAGACAGGTGGGTGCTCCACTCGACGGGATCAGAGGATGCAACACAATGGAGCGCCGCCTCCAACTCTTGGTTGAACCTCTCTACCTGCCCGTTGGTTTGAGGGTGGAAACCGGAAGTCAGAGAAACCTTCGCCCCCAGAGCCGTGCAGAACTCTTTCCAGAGCCGGGCGGTGAACCGGGGTCCCCGATCTGACAGTATGTCCTGGGGTATTCCATGGAGCCGGAATACATGTTTTACCAGGAGCTGTGCGATCTGGAGGGCTGATGGCAATCTCCTAAGAGGAATCAGATGACAGGCTTTAGAAAACCTGTCCACAATAGTCATAATGACTGTCATACCGCGAGAAGATGGTAATCCTGTGACAAAGTCTACTGCAATGTGGGACCAGGGGTGGAGAGGTACAGCAAGCGGTTGCAGCAGGCCCGCGGGTGGTCGGCTCGACGTCTTGTTCCATGCACATACTGGGCAGGCAGATACAAATTCTTTGACATCACGATGCAGTGTGGGCCACCAGAATCGCCTGGCAACAGCTGCGATAGTTCGACTGGCAACTCTTGAAGAGTGGAACCAGGCAATCAACCGGCCCCGAACTGCTGCAGGAACGAACATGCGGTTAAGCAGACCGGTCCCCGGGCCCGGGTCAGCGAGGAGGGCCTGACGCACGCAGTCCTCTATCTCCCAAGTTACGGTTCCTACGGTGCAGCTTGGGGGCAGGATGGGTGTGGCTTCTTTCTCAGTGTCATCCGAGGTGAATTGCCGAGACAGAGCATCGGGCTTAACATTCTTAGTGCCAGGTCTGTAAGAAATTAACAGGTTAAATCGAGAAAAAAAAGAGACCAACGTGACTGACGGGGATTTAAACGTTTGGCTGACTGAATATATGACAGGTTTTTATGATCGGTCCAAACCAACACAGGCAACTCAGACCCCTCCAGCCAATGCTGCCACTCCTCCAAGGCGAGTTTAATGGCCAGCAGTTCTTTGTCGCCAACATCATAATTTCTCTCTGCAGGCCCCAGGCGACGGGAGAAAAAGGCACAGGGATGAAGCTTGCCGTCCTGGCTCTGATGCTGGGAGAGCACCGCTCCCACCCCAGTGTCAGAAGCATCCACCTCCAAGGTGAATTACATTCCGGGATCAGGATGAATGAGCACCGGCGCTTGAGCGAACCTTTCTTTTAACAGGCTGAAGGCTGCTTCAGCTTCGGGAGACCAGGTGAAGGGTACTCTGACGGATGTTAGTGCTATCAGAGGGCTGGCGATGCAGCTGTAGTTCTGAATAAACCTCCTATAAAAATTAGCAAACCCCAAAAAGCGCTGCAACTGCTTTCGACTGGTTGGGGTTGGCCAGTTCTCTACACCCTTCACCTTGTCCGGATCAGCACGAACCTGCCCACCTTCACGGATAAAACCTAAAAAGCTTATGGACGTTTGGTGAAAGTGGCACTTCTCCGCCTTAACAAATAGTTGGTTCTCCAGGAGGCGCTGCAGAACCAAGCGTACATGACGGCGGTGCTCTTCAACAGTCTTAGAAAAAATCAAGATGTCGTCTAGATATACAAAAACAAATACATCCAAAAAATCTCTTAAGACGTCATTTACAAGAGTCTGAAAAACTGCAGGTGCGTTGCACAGTCCAAACGGCATCACCAAATATTCAAAGTGCCCGGGAGGTGTCTTGAACACCGTCTTCCATTCATCCCCCTGGCGGATCCTAACTAAATGATATGCGTTTCTAAGGTCGAGCTTGGTAAAGATAGTAGCCCCATGAACAGGCTCAAAAGCCGCTGAGAGAAGAGATAATGGGTACCTATTTTTAACTGTAATGGCGTTAAGCCCCCTATAATCGATGCAGGGGCGTAGGGAGCCATCTTTCTTACCGACAAAGAAAAAACCTGCACCGAGTGGAGACGAGGATGGCCGAATGATGCCGGCTGCGAGCGATTCTCCAATATATTTCTCCATTGCCCCCCTCTCGAGCCGGGAGATTTTATATAACCGGCCGGAGGGCAATGGGGCGCCTGGCAGAAGATCAATTGCGCAATCATAGGGGCGGTGAGGTGGTAGAGAAAGGGCCCGTGTCTTACTAAAAACGGGGCTAAGGTCATGGTATTCATGAAGGCACCTGGGTGAGGTCTGAAAGGTCGTCCTCCACCCTCTCCTCAGAAATTCTAGGAGTAACAGCTGATTGTAAGCAGGTAGATAAACACCGGGGTGACCAGGATTCGACTCTTAATTCAGTCCAATTCAGGTGAGGATTGTGGTTCTGTAGCCACGGGAAACCCAGGACTAACGAGGCCTGGGAAATGGGGAAAACAAATAACGTAACGCGTTTGCTGTGATTCCCTGATAACACTAATTCTACAGGCTCAGTTCTGTGTGTAATACAATGGAGAGTCTAGCCATCCAAAGCCAGAACCCGGCGTGGAATAGGCAAAACCTCGGTCTTAATGCGTTGTTTTCTGACAAACTCCTGATCTATCAGGTCTATCTCACAACCAGAATCTAATAAAGCAGACAAGGGAATAGTACGTTGATCTAACAGCAACGTACCCAGTAAAGTGAAGCGGGAGAGCAAAGGTGGTTGTCGGTCCGCCGGGTCCCCCATCAAAACCGGCGGACCCGCCCTTTTGGCCGGACTGGGCAAACAGAAATCAAGGGCTCAGCAGATCCACAGTAAAAGCATTGCCTGGCCTTCTTGCGGCACAGCCGCACATCATCAGGAAGTTGGGCCCCTTCCAACTGCATGGGCTCAGGCTCAGACTGGCTCGGAGGCTGCACCGGCTGAGACAGAGACAACGGAGAGGAGACGAGACGAGATGTGGTCTAGCGGCGGACCACTCAGAGCAGGTCCGCCTCCTCTCCCTCATCCGGTTGTCCAGGCGGACGGCCAAATTTATGTAATCATCTAGTCCCTCCTCTAGAAGGGTGAGCTCGTCTTTCAAACTCTCATCTAGAGTCTGGAAAAAGGTAGATTTTAGCGCGCTGGAGTTCCAACCCGACGCAACTGCCAGCGTGCGGAAATCGATAGTGAACTCTGTCAGCCGTGGTGCTTTAACGCTCGCAAACGGCGAGCCACACTAGATCGGTCCATGTCAATGTCAAACGTCAACCTAAATTCTTTAATGAACTCGTCATAGGAACAGCCAAAATTATTGTGATTTGAAAACCTAGCCTCAGCCCACCGCAGTGCTCTGCCGGTGAGCAGGCCCAACACATGGGAAATTCTCACATCGTCATGGAGAAATGACTGTGGAGACCTATTAAAAACGAGGGCACACTGTAAGAGAAACCCCCGGCAGCTACCAACCTCACCAGAAAACTTCTCCGGGCTAGGGCAAACTACTTCCCGACTATGAGGAAGTTGCTGGGACACAGGAGGTGCCTCAGCACCCTCCGGCGGTGAGGTGGGCGTAACTCCCAGAGTGTGCTGCATTAAGGCTGTGAGCTGTTCCAACTGCTGACTAACCTGCCGCTGTTGGTCGAGGAGAGAGCGGAGGGTCAAACCATGAGCCTGGATAAGATGCCCGTGCTCGGAAACGGTTCTCTGGAGTGCCTCTGCAGGATCCGGCTGGCCTGAGTGTTCTGTCATAGTTTTTAAGGCCGACTTGACCCACATGCAGAGGACACTCAGACAGAGAAGAGTAAATTAAAGTCTTTCTTTTATTTCTTTCCGACTCAGGAACGAGGTGAGCAGAGTGATCAGGAGACAGGTTTTCGGAAGGCGATCGATCCGCCAGGGGGAGAAGCCGGTTCAAGTCTGTGGTAAGAGCCTGCACGGAAACGGTTGGAGCGATCTGATGTTCCAGGTAACAAAGTGGGTGGACAGGTTGCGCTTCCAGCTGGAGGACTCGCAAGGGTAGCAGCAGATTCCAATCTTGACAGGAGGTGGGTTCAGGAGGAAAACCCAGCTTGGCATGAACAGCGGTAGGCAAAACACTCAGGCGTAGAAAGGCCAGCGAACCACCCTCATATAGTCCTCCAGCTGATGAAGCAACGACGTACACCTGTCAACACTCCGGTCTGCAGCTCCAGCGCCTCTTAGGGGTGAGAGAACGTTAGTAACAGGCAGGTTGAACAACAGACTGTGACAGCTATAAAACCATTTCACCCTGCAGGAAGTATTCTGAGTAAACAAGAAGTAAAAATTCTAAATCCTTAGAAGCTGCAGTTTAATGTAACTACAACTAGATGCACCAACAAATCTTAAATAGTAATTTGAGCAACACAGAGAAGTTAAAACCCCTATAAATCAGGATATTAACAATTTATACATTTTATATGCAAAAGCATAGAATCCTCATATTTAAAGCATTAAATACAGTTTTTGCTAAATATGTAGGTTTAGTTCATCTCATTTAAAGTACTAAATGAACAGCAGGAAACCAAACGACACATCAGAGAAAAGTATTGCATTTTGGATTTTGAGAATTTTGGTCTTTAAATATAAAAATAAAAAAAGTCAACGAATCTTTTGGGCAGCATTTGTTGTAAGCAACAGTTATTTCTCAGAGAGGAGAAATGGGGTCAGCAGTATAACAAGCGTGGATGACCGTCATTACAAGCAAGAGTGCAAAAGGTTCAAAGCAGAACTGAAGTGCGAGCAGGAGGGAAATAAACCAGGAGGAAATAGGAAAAAGCACTCTCCCTCGTCCACATCATGGGACAGAGTCGAGGGCAGCAGCCCAGCTCGGAGTGAAGGTGACTGGTGGTTTTCTCTTTGCTAAATCAAATAGGTGATGAACTCAGTGTCAGAGCCATTTGTCTCCCCTCTGTTGCTGCTTTTTCGCTCGACGGCAGTGACTTTGACCAAGGTTATCAGGCTTCTCAGTACTCTGCTGCACAGGAGTCTGCTGGAGGTTGTGGTGCATGGTGACTGAATGCTTTTTTTCTCAGAATAATGTTCTGTTTCAAGTAGTTTTCTGTGTTTGGTCTAATTAAGGGTACATGTAAACAGTCTCCTAAATTAAAAAAGTTTCAAAAATAATTTTTAAAAATTTATTTTCCCACTATGGAATAAGCTGTAGAAAATGACTGACTGACTGACAATTTATTTTATGCAATGCATTCTGTAATTATTATTCCAACTGAATAATGCATTTTCTCTTACTGCCATTATTTATATTTAAAAATTTGGTTTATTGAAGGCTAAAAAAGACATTCTTGAGGTTTTAGTTTTCGACAAACTTAAATTGTGTGAAAGTTCTTTAACAGCTGGAGGGCAGTTTGCTTGTTTTGATGCATCTGTGGCTTATTTACCAGCACCTTGCTACATTTTTTACACACCCTGAACTGTTTCACATTTTGTCACATCTACAAGTCTTGCACATCTAGAGATTGATGTGCAGAAACCTCCCTTTCGGATATATAAAGTATTTTGGAATTCTAAATCTTTGCCCATTCTTCTTCACAAATAGCTCAAACACGGTCGGGTTGGATGGAGAGCATCTGCAAACATAATTTTCAAACCTTGTCACAGACTCTCAATTAGATTTAGGTCTGGACTTTGGCTTACCTATTTTAACACATGGATATGCTTTGATTGAAGGCCATCATAAAATAATATAAAAGTTTAAGGAAGAGGATAACTGGGTTTTTGCATATTTTACAAATGAAAATCTCTAAAGTGTGCCCTTCTTCACCCTGATACCCTTAAATAAAATCCAGTACAACTTACTGCCTTCAGAAGATCCCTTATTAGTAAATTGAGTTTACCTGTGTGTCATTTATCTTCAGGATAGATAAAGCTGTTCTGTAAGGGTCCCAGAGGTTTGTTAGAGAACATTAGTGAACAAACAGCATTAACCCTAAATTATGCACTACTTTGTGTTGGTCAGTCACACAAATGCCAGTATAAGACATTGAACTTTATAATGGTGCAAAATGTGAACAAATGTAAAGGGTATGATTACTTTTCCAGGTATAGTTTGAATTGTTGGGATTAATGTCAATCTTGTGCATGTTTGTTGATTAAGATTCACCCAGCTTCCAAGTAGCTCGACATAAAAGTGGGTTAAAATCTAAAGCTGTCAAATTCAAACCAAAAATATAAAACTACTTCTATGTGTTTTTTAACATTTTTGAGAAAATGCATTTGTAACCCGGGTGTAAATTTTAAATTCCATTTCCTCATTCTCTGATTTTTCCACTCTTTAGGCCCTTTATTTCTCAAATCTCGCGATACTTTTAATATAATGTCAGCGATTCTCGCGAGACTACTACACAGCCAATCGCTGTTGAGTATCAGGGTCACATGTACCACCGGAGCCTATCTGCTAGGTATATTAGCTGGAGCGGGGAAGTATGAAAGATTAGGACGGGTTGGGAGGAGCAGAGGTGTATGCGCCAACTACTGTGAGCCGAGATGAGATGAGATGAAAAATACCCGGTTGTGTGAGATATAAACTGAGGAATTGGACAGGTTTTGATGGCGAGCTGAAGATCCAGGCCTAGAGCCTAAGAACGGTTGCACGTTTGGTGCATGAAGACTTCTGATTCTCCTGCCAGGCTGGTAGGAGGCTCCTTGCAGCCAGCGAACAATTTGTCCCCATTCTGACCTGACTTATGTAAGTCCATGACCTGCACGGCACCAAGCCCTTTATAATTAACTTGTGTGGGACCTCTAACCAACCCAGCTTGGGGTGGATAAACTGAAGAGTGTGGGTCTATCAATTAAGGAACTGTGGGATTGATTGATTAATTTTGTTTTTCTTTTGCGCATTTTATATGGCCATTCGGATGTTTTCATTGATGTTGTAAATATGTATAAATTTCTAGTCTGTCTGCTCCTTCATGAGTCGTATCTATCTTCTGAGAAAAACTAGCCCATTGATCTTATTGGTCACCATCCATTTACCTTGATTTAAAATATAGTATACTGTTATCTTTACAGATATGCTACACATTTGTACCCAATCTGAGTCTAAATCAAAGTTTCAAGCAGCTGCAGTAAGACCAGGGTTGCAAACTCATCTTGTACCCATTATCTAAAAGAATGTGTCATGCTGCTGCCAGATTAGATGTGAATTAGTTTTCCCAGCAGCAGAAAAGATCTGCCATCCTCTAAGGCTTCTTATGATGCACATGCATCTCTATACATTTATTTCTCCAGGACAGATCTGCACTCACACACACACACACACACACACACACACACACACACACACACACACACACACACACACACACACTCACACTAACAGCTTCTCAGATGTGATAGCTGACACCGGAGGCTTTTAATTCCAGTGTAAATACAAATACTCTTCCAGACAGCTATCAATTATGCATGCCACTAATTGAGTTGAATGTTGTGCTTTTAGCTGCCAGGGGACCCTGGGTCACATGCAAAAAGCCTGGTACTTAAATAACACACATGCACTCAAACCTACGAGGATAACTGCTCTCACGTATGTTGGAGAACCTTCACTAATGTCATATCTTTTAAATAAAGGGGAGAAAAAGGGGACTGGATAAACATTACTTCTTGAGGAAATTTAGGTCATTCGGTGTTTGCAGCAAGATGATAAATATCTTTTAAGTAAGTGGGTAAATAAGTGAAATTTGTTAAGATAGCACTTTTCATAGACACAGAATGGCAAAGTACTTTTAAACAAGGAAAAACACAAGATGCATACAAACACAATATATAAAACATAATACAAACACCATAACACACAGCCACGAATAGCCCTCGCCAAGTTAAAAACATGTTTGAATGAAAGAGTCAAGCTGCTTTTTAAAAGAGTCAACAGAAGCAGCGCACAGACAGAGGCAGCATGTTCCACCCTGAAAGGCTCGGTCCCCTCATCTCCTCAGGGTTCAGGCAGAGATGTGAGGCAGGTCAGAGATTTAAGAGGGGGCTTGACTGTGAAGAGCTCTCAAAGTAAGGACCTGGGTTTTAAAATGAAACCTCAAACAAACTGATAACCAGTGAAGTGATACTAAAACTGGTGTGATGTGATTTCTCTTGCATGTGTTGGTCAGAAGGCAGATCAGCAGCATTCTGAAATCTTCTGAAAGCTCCTTTTTACAGGTGATCTCAAAAAATTTTAATACAGCGAAAAAGTTCAATATTATTTGTCAGTCATTTCAGAAAGTGAAACCCATATAATATAAAAAATCATTACACATAGAGTGAAATATTTAAGCCTTTATTTCTTGTAATTTTGATGACTATGGCTTAAAGATAAGGAGAACCTAAAATTAAATGTGTTGAATATTGTTAAACAGTTAAATACTGAAAACCCACACTAATCAACTAATTAACTCAAAACACCTGCAAAGGTATCCTGAACCTCTAAATGGTCTCCCAGTCTGGGTCAGCAGGCTACACAACCATAGGGAAGACTGGTGACTTGACAGATGTCCAGAAGACAGTCATCGACACCCTCTACAAGGAGCGTAAGCCACAAAAGGTCATTGCTGGTTGTTCTCAGAGTGCTGTATCCAAGCATATTCATAGATCGTTTAGTGGAAATGTGTGGCAGGAAAAGGTGTTTAGCAGCAACGGGGATAACTGCTTCACAAGGAGTGGACTGAGGCTGGAGTCAGCACATCAAGAGCCACTATGCACAGACGAATCCTATCCCGAACCAGTCGTCAGAGGCGTCTTACCTGGGCTAAGGAGACAAAGAACTGGAATGTTGCTCAGTGGTGCAAAATCCTCTTTTCAGATAAAAGAAAGGTTTGCATTTCATTTGGAAATCAATGTCCCAGAGTCTGGATGAAGAGTGGAGAGGGACATAATTGACGTAGTATGACGTCCAGTGTGATTTTTCCACAGTTACTGATGATCTGGCATGCCATGTCATCTGCTGGTGTTGGTCCACTGTGTTTTCTGAGGTCCACATTCAAGACATCCATCGACAAGGAAATTTTAGAGCACTTCATGCGTCCTTCTGTGGACAAGCTTTGTGGAGATGCTGACTGGACTTAGCATCTGCCCACACGGCCAAAGGTACTAAAAGCTGGATCAATGACCATGGTGGTACTGTGCTTGATAGGTCAGCAAACTGGTCTGACCTGAACCCCAGAAAGAATCTATGGGCTGTTGTCAGGAAGAAGATGAGAAACACCAGACCCAACCATGCAGATGACCTGGAGGCCACAATTAAAGCAACCCAGGCTTTCATTAAAACTCAGCAGGACCACAGGCTGATTGCCTCCATGATATGTAGAATTGATGCAGTAATTCATGCAAAAGGAGCCCCAACCAAGTATTGAGTGCATTGGAATGAACATACTTTTCAGAAAACTGAAATTTCTGTTTAAAATTCACTTTTGTATTGATCTGTAATATTTACATTTTCTGAGACATTGAATTTTGGATTTTCATTATCTGTAGGCCATAATCATCAAAATTCCAAGCAGACTTGAAATATTTTGCTCTATGTGTAATGCATCTATATAACATACGGGTTTCACTTCCTTAAATTATGTACCTTTTTTTGTTGTCCGATGAGCTAACCCCTCCCTCCTACTTCCCTATATCTAAAGGGATTGCTCAATCCAGCTCTCCATCCAACGGGTCCGGACTTCCCTAAACCTGAAAGATCTTACTAAGCAGGTTTACTGAAAGTTCTGTTTAAGCTGGTGTCGGGAAATGACTCGCCTAGCNTGACAGCCTTCATACAAAAGTCTCGCCCTTCTTCAACTGGAGGTCTGGACGACTGAGTAGCCTATCGCAGTCATCCACACTTTCAACAGTCACTTTAGTTCACGGCTGCTCATTCCCTATTTTTACAACTGGTTCTTGGTATATAGGCTAGGTTAATTTTAGTGGCTTGGCATGAGCCCCAAGGGCGCTGTTTCAACAAACTTGCCTAAGGCAACCTATAAAAATCTCCTAAAATATCTTAGAACCAGGCAACAAGACTTTTTACCACCAATGAAAAACCAAAAATACGGTGACTCAAATAATTGAATGTCCACGATTTAACTAGAATTATATATGTTTTCTTTAATTAGTAACGCTTTTGCAGGGGTCAGTAACAGTTTAAATTCAGCAACACAAAATAATTTCAATAATAGAAATGAATCAATCAACTCAACTTGTCTTTCTCTGATGCTGAAACTAGTGAGTTTGGAGAGGCTTTGAAGACAGAGGCTCATCCATGCACCTGATGGCGAAGTTTCTTCTATTAACAACGAGTGGTTTCTTGAAGGGAATATGACTTATTCTGCAGTTTTCTTCCTTTAAGTGGCAGGCACTGATACTCCAGGCTTCGATCGTTAAACAGGCTCTTTGTTGTTATATGTCTCCGAAGACAATAGTTTCCAGAGGCTGAAGAGTTGAAGGAAACCCGGAGACATAAATGAGGTTGATTCAGGACTTCCAGAAGCCTGAAACTTAGAGCAATCAGCTGTTCACCGATCAAGTTCACTTCTGTTGTCTGGATAAAAAGGCTTTAGATGAAATCAGATTCTTAATCTTGAGGCACAGTCCTTTTGGGCACACGGGTGGATCGTCTTTGTAATGCAGTCGATCAGCTGGGCTGGGTCTCTGGTCCTTTTTCATCTGAGCGTCTTTTCTGTGTCAGAACTTGTTCGCTGGTCTTCTGCGAGGAAACAACCCCGTTCCCTCCTTCAGCATTGCTTTTATGGTGCTTGATGCTTTCACCAGTCAGCCCCTTGTTAGGCTTCTCCGTTATTGCGCAGCCTACTCTGCTCAGCTTCTTGGTTATTGCTCAATACTTAGTCATGGTCATTGTGACCTACTGATGCTGTTTCTTGGCCTTGGAGATGCCGGTAATAGCTACGCAGCTGGCTGTAGACTCATCCTTCCTTCCTTGCGTTGGTCTTCAAAAAGATTCTCTGTCAGCATGCAGCTGGCTCTCGTCACTCCTAGTCATCCTGCAATTCTCTCCCTAATCTGCTCAGTCTACTTTACACAGTATTACACTTTCCATTCTCAGCTTTCTGCATTTACTTTAAAACACAGTTACAAAACCATCACTTCATTCTTTTTATTCATGCTTCACAAATGATCAATGTTATATCTCTTTCATACATAGCTGATTGAGAATTTCAAACCTTATTGTTTTTTTTTACTTTAATTATCAGTTAACCATATTTCAATCATACATCTTTTAACTTGATAATCAAAGACTACTAATTTCATTTAATACTTGTAAAATAATGGAAAATCATCATACATCATTTCTTTGGATACACTTGTTTATATTTTTGCAAAAGATAAGACAGATAATATGTGGCACCACACAGGAGCATATGCTTGTTTTCACTCTCTACTGCTTCAACTATGTATTTTAATAATTATTGCATGGATTACACATAAGGATGTAAGGATATTTATTGTAACTTTTTTTGGAGTCAACTGTGAGCAGTTTCTAAATGTTGTATGGACTACATGGAAGGATCTCACCTTATTTTGACAATAGTTTCAGTATTTTGATCACATCCAGAGAACATTCATTTTACAAAAGAAGTACCAGACTGCAAACTAAAACATGCTCTGAAAACTTGTTCTGCTCAGAGAGGCTTTAGATCTTGGATCAGCAGCTGGAGTACGTCCATGCTGCTTTAATGTATTTTGCCTAGAAACATTGCCTTGGAGTCTCATTAAAGTGCGTTGATTTTCAAGGTTTTGCAGATTATGGAAATTATGTTAAATATAATTAATAGTAGTACATTTTTGTGCGAGGAATTTATATCATGCTATTGAACTCTTTACTTGCAGCCTGAAGTGCACGTTGTGCATAAATGTATTCATGAAATATACATTTTGTACTGAGGGGATTTTTTTTTTCCTAGAAATGTGTTGTGGCACATTAATAAAGTAGTCTAAGTGAATTACTGCAGGGAAATAGTCACTTTATGTGTTAGTGTTGAGAAGTGGTGTTGGTGATTTATCTGTTTATACTTTGCCTCACTCCAGGTTGTTGTTTATCATCATCATATCTTTTTACTAAGAGGTTCTTCATGGATTTCCCCTCACTTTCTGAACTGCGTAAACCAGCAGGATAAGGGCCACAGTCAGAACAACCCTCCAAGCTTTTCTTGTCTAATACCTCAAATTCCTTTTACAATTTCAATGCCAGTTTTAATATGGCATTTCCTTATAACCCAGCTTATTAGTGATGGGCATTCCAGCTCTTTTTTGAGAGCCAGTTCTTTTGGCTCTGCTCACTAAAAAGTGCCGGCTCTTTCGGTTCCCAAGTGGCTCCTCAGATTTTTTGTTTATTGCATGAATTCATGACCAAAAATAATATCAAATAGTGTGTAAAATGAAGTACTAATATAAAAACCATGCATTATATGAAATGTTTTTTTATCTATGTGGCTTTATTTGTAAATTAAAAATAAACTGAAGCAGAGTATGACAAAAAGTATAAAATAAATATACAATAAAATATTAAATATAAAAACAAACATCTCAGACAAAAAATACAATTATCATTGACCTAACCAAATACAAAACAAAACAAAGTCAAAACTCCCTTTATTCAAAAATTAGCCAAAACACTTTGAACTATTTACAATGAACAGAATATAGTGAACAAAAGATAAATTGAAATATGGAAAACAAAAAGAGAAAGGTTGCATCCAGCAGCTATACATATTTAGCCATTAGCAATCTTTAGTAAAGATTGGCATTCAGAAAAATCAACTGCCTGAGATTTGAGGGGCTGATCCGGTTTCTTCTATGAGTAATTATCTACCCTGTTTTAGAGAAGATTCTCTCTGAGGGGACAGATATTGCAACAATGCATAGTCTCCGTGCCGTCACGTGTGTAAGACGTGGGTAGACTGAACTCTTGGTAGCTCACCAGCTCAGTGGATCTGCAGTCCTCTGGAAAAGGGGCTCCTCAAGATAGGATCTCACTTCCATTATTGCATCTGATGAGGGATTCCTTCTTGTTGTGTCTCCAGTTGCTCGCTCTTTAAAGAACCTCCAAACAGCAGATGCTTGTGGCTCCTCTTGTTTGTGCTCTGCTGCCTCTTCTCCCTCATGGCCCCCTGGTAGTGGAGTTGACTGGCTGAACCTTGCTGCTGCTGCAGTTATTCTCTGAAGAGCTTCATCAACTGCTCTGTTGTCATTAAAGGCCAGCTTTTTGAATCTTGGATCAAGAATTGTGGTTTCTGACAGAACAGTGTTATATTCCATTCTGTGGAACTTTCTGTCCAGGGATGCACAGAGAACATCCACTAGCTCTTTCACTTTCCCTGTGGTTACTCTGGTCTGGTGCTCAGCTGTCACTCTGCATGCCCTTACACAGAATGAGCATCTTAGAGGCTGTGACATAGCTGAAAAAGAGTGAAACGTAAGTGTTAAAAAATATGCTTTATTATATTATTTAGCACTGTATATCATTATTATAATAAATATTACATTTCTTTTATCATTTCATTGTTAACAACAACTAATAAAAATTATAAGAATTGAATAATAACAATAATAAGGTGATAACATTTGCACACTGTACCTGACTGCACTGACTTCTACCGTGACTTGCTCCAATGGCTCCAGAACAGTGCATGCTTCTTGCATTATCTCCCATTCCTCTGGGCTCAGAGGATCAACAGGTGCATTGATAATAGCAAGATTTGAGATGACTGCATCCTTGGATTCCAGAATCCGTTTTAGCATGTGAAAGGTGGAGTTCCACCTAGTAATACAGTCTTGTTTGAGCTTAAGCTCAGGCATGCCCATCTGTTGTTGGGTAAATTGTAACTTTGCTGTGGCTGTTGTGCTCCTGTGGAAGAATTCTACTATCCCCTAACTTTGTCCAGAGTGGGCTTCATCACCTTGAGAGCATCTCTTACAAACAGATTAATTGTGTGTGCCAGACATGGGTGGTGGGTCCATTTGAGGGTTTTGACTGCTTTTGTTATGTTAGCTGCATTGTCAGTAATACAGCAAACCACTTTGTTTTCCACGCCCCACTCTTCTGCCACTTTGAGCAGTTCCTCTGCTAAATTCACAGATGTGTGTCTGTCACTGAACTCAAAACAATCCAGCAGACAGGACACCATTTTGTAGTTTTCAACAAAGTGGCATGTAACTGACATATAGGATGTGGTGCTTCGGGATGTCCAGCAGTCAGTAGTTAGACTAACAGCTATGGCTTTTTTTACCCTTTCTTGGAGGGCAGCACATTCTCTGTCAAAGAGGCTTGGAATTACTTTTTGGGAGAGTGTTTTCCTGCTTGGAAGTGTATACATTGGATTTAGAGCATGGGTGTAGCTTCTGAATCCTCTGTCATCCACAATAGAAAATGGCTGAAAATCCTTTGCAATCATTTTAGCCAGTTCCTCATCAATTGTGTTCTGTCTTGCTGGGGTCAAAGCCTTTTGCAAAAAAACTGTCTCATAGAGCTCTGAGTTGGTTGTGATGGTGTAATGTTTGATGCTGTAGGCTCTACAGCAGCAGCAACAGTTGCAGTGCACCTTCATTAACCGCAGGTTCCCTTGTTTGCCTTTTTTCCTCCAACTGAACTAATGGGTGGGCAGTTCTTAGGTGTCTGTGCATGTTATTTGTGGAGCCTGCTCTGTATGAAATGCTAATGTTACACAGTCCACACCCTGCTTTTGAATTGTCAATTATTTTGAAATGTGTCCAAATTTTACTGCGTTTTCTGCTGTCTATTTTCTCACCTTTCAGCGTTCAGTCTAAGTTCTTAATTTCTCCAACTTGTGTGCCGTTCAGCGCTCGTGTTGTGCCGTGCGCGTCTGTAAATCTTCCTCTCCCCCTTCTGCTCAGTGATGACACACAGACGCCACCACACACCTTGACCAATCACGCGCGGCTTTAGGAAGAAAAAAACACAAAAAAATCAACTAATCGGCTCCCAATCAGGAGCCGTTTCTAGTCGTTCACTTAAAAGAGCCGGCTCCTTGAGCCGGGTCGTTCGCAACCGACACATAACTACAGCCTATAATGTTTCTAATTAGATGAGGGTTCTTTCCACAAGCAGTGTCCTTTAGTTGACCTTAATTCACAAAGACCTCTTTTCTTACACTGTTGAACAGAACATTTTCTCAGCCTCTTTAGTCACTGTCACTATCATGTGGGGAATATTTACATGAATGGTCTGTACTTTGTAGCTCCCTTCCGTTCAGATAATATGACCCCGTTTCTCAAGAGACACTTCATATTATAAATGTGGAAAAATAAGAGTTTTTAAGACTGAGTTGCATTCAAACCATATTTTTGTTTGAAGATGAATACCCATAAAACCCAGAATAAATGTGAACAACAGGAGCCATTCTCATATTGGTGAGAACACTACACAGAGCTCGGTGCTCATCTAATAATGCTTTTCCATTGCCTGATGCTGTGTTAAAGTTCAGAATGACCCAAGCTGATACGTTTTTATAGTGATGTGGAAATGATAAAGAGCACCGAGTCCAGAACAACATCATTAAACATCTGAGGCAGTTTGTATCTACAGTTTACTGCATGAATTATTGGTAGTTTATCCTCACAGATCAGCTGCTGCTTATTTTCTTGACAAAATAGGAAAAAACAAAATGATATACAGTTACTTTTAGAGTAATGTGAAAAAACATTTGCCCCCTCGTCAAACTAATTTTGATATTGGACAAAAATATAAGCATACTAAATACAAAAGGTTGTTTTCAAATGCATATTTTATTTATTAAGGAAAAAACTATTCAAACTAATTGCCCCCTAAACCAAGTTGCTGTTTGTGCAACCGCTAATGGCAACAACTGGCATCGAGTTTTTGTGGTCCACATCGGTTTGGAGGAATTTCTGACCAACTCGTACTCGTCGTCTTCCGCTTTATCCGGGACCAGGTCGCAGGGGCAGCAGACTCAGCAGAGACGCCCAGACGTCCCTCTCCCCAGACACCTCCTCCAGCTCCTCCGGGGGGAGCCCAAGGCGTTCCCAGGCCAGCCGAGAGACATAGTCCCTCCAGCGTG
>JAHUTJ010033670.1:0-25437 GCA_036250325.1 Characodon lateralis
TGTGTCCCACTTGTTGTTGATTCTTCACAAAAAATTAGAATTTTATATCTTTATGTTTGAAGCCTGAAATGTGGCAAGAGGTTGAAAAGTTCAAGGGGGCCGAATACTTTCACAAGGCACTGTATGTTTAAAATGCCCACAAACATGTCATGTTGTGTGTGCGCAGCCAAAGGTCACTGTGACAAGAAGGGCCAGGGAGAAAGGAGTGAATGGTTTGCACAGCATGTCCACATGGTGGAATAAAGTACACACTTTCCAGCCAGACAGCAAAGCTCCTGTTGTTTTTAATTTGTTAAACTTTAATTGTCCTATTAAGTTGATCTTGTCCAGTTCTGTTCGAGGCTATGTTAAGACAAGAACATACGCCAGTGCGGCTGAAGATTGCATTGATACAGTGGGCATAGTGAAGAAAACGTTTTCTTAACAAGCTCTTGTGTCCTCAAGGATTAACATTTTTTTAGTCTAGTAACATTATTGCCTTTTCTGGTGTCATATTTACATGACTAGTTTTGTTGTGAGGGTGCTCCTATTAAAAACTTACAGCACTACTGCTTTTTAATGCTACTAATGTGTGGCTCCACAGATTACCCTTTAATGATTCATTTGTAAAGTGGCTGACTTGTAACTCTTAAAATAACTTTAAGAACCAAATGTGTTCTCTTTAGCTTTCACAGCAAACAAAATGTGTTCATTTACTCCAGAATAATTAAAGTATGACTGTAATTATTTTCTCTAGGACAACAATTAAAGCATATCGAGATAAAAAACAATTTGCATCACCTGTGAGCGGTCCGATCCAATCAGCAACACAGTACACATACACACAATGAAACAAAAAGGGAGCAAAAGAAGCTGGAACTAGGCATACCATTACTCGAATAATGAAATATGACTATTTTGGATTTATTATCGCCTACTATGTTGCAGCTGCAGCTATTAATATGCTCATAAATTAAGAGACAATTTATTCTGTACGTTTTTCAGTCTGCAAACATATCAGCAGTTGTAGCTAAGCAGATTAAGAATTATTTCTTTTTATTTGACAAATGAACTCATGATTTAGCTCTTATCAGGTATACTTTGTACTTTACTTTGTTGAAAGGACATCAGAACTAACCTGAAATAACCTGAGAAAGGGAGGATGGGTTTCTTGTTCAAAAGGAACCAGATGGGATGCAGGTTTTGTTGTAGTTTTGGTTGTTTTCAGGGATGTCAAAGACCTTTTTATCAAAACTAACATGCACAAAGTTAAACTAAGCTAGAAACGGGGTGTGCCATAACAAATAATGACAAACTGCCCGTTCTTAACACTGAAAGCCAACTCCTGAATAAATCCATCCCTATTCATAGAGTTTCAATTGCATCTCCTTTTTAATATGTATGAGCCTTTTAACTAATAACAGCTGAACGGTATTGTAGACCTCCTTTTTGTTTTGCAGAATTTCTGCCAATCACATTTCCACTTACAGCCACACCCCATACAAGCCATCCCTTTTCAGGTAGGCAACGCAGGGTCTATTTTCACTACTTTCATCCATTGCAATTATATCTAAAATAAAGTCACAACAATGACCCAAAACACTTTTCCCCAAGCCCTGAACCCTATGACCTTATCAATCTCACTTTGTTTCGAGTGAGTTTAGGTCTACTCTTCTTTACAACATTGCTTACATTGATCAAAGTTTGTATAATGTCTATTCAATGATGTTGAAAGACCCACTGCAACCGTTCCATCAGAATGAACTCAGGATTTTTGGTGTTTGTGCTGATATTCCGTTTCACAAAACTTGGTCCCCTGTGTCATGGAAAAAACCTTTCAATCTGTCCAAAATACAGTGGTCTTAAAGTCTAAAAATATATGTATATCCATACAGGTTATGCCTGCTCTATGTTTCCCTAATACTAGCAAAGTGTAAGATCTGTAGTTTTTTTGTTTTAAGCTATAAGGGACGAGGTAAGGTTTTTTTTTTATCCAAAGGCATACTTTTGTGTTATGCAGAACTAACAAAACTAACAACTGACATTGAACATTAAAGTGCTGGACATAACTTCGATCTAAAGTTGTAATTGTTGTTATATTGCTTTCTAATGCAACTTCATACCGCTTTGCATTCACTTATTTCACATCAATGATGACATAGAGTACCTATTAGTACCTATTATATGTTCTGCTAAAGTCCAACTAAGTTTCCGATCTGCCAGAATACAAACAGCTGCAAAACTGCCTCTGGTGCAAACAAGAGATGTGTCAGACTGGGTTAAAGCAACTAACACAGTGAAAAACCCAATCCCAGAGGGGAACACATTCCGGGGTCAGCATTCTGTGGAGAAAAGCTTAGACATTTTAACCGGGTTTATCAGAATGACTGGACTCTCTCCAAGGATAAGTCAGCCATAAAGCAGAGATTCTCTGACTGGACCCTGTAAAGGTTATGGGGGAGATGTGACTTTAACTACGTAATCAGGCATTGCCCTGCAGAAAGTCTTTACAGTCTCTGGCTACTTAGCAGCACAGCAGTATTATCAGCTAAATTTCCACTGATTTGTCCATCAATTATACTAAACACAATAAGCACTGTTAAGTCCTTCTGAAGGTGCTGCTATTTTTATTTTCTTTGGAAAGGAAATGAAAGGTTTGAGGGAGGTTGGGACTAGATCATTACAATGGCTGCTCGTTTCATACATAATAAACACTAACGATGACTTGTGGATCAGACATTCAGCTGGTTTCATGCTGCTGCCCCCATCTTAAAATGATTTTTCAATGGAAAACCCAAGGAAAAAACGTTTTATGTACAGTAATTTTAGAAGCATTTTTAAGCTATTTTTTGGAACTTCTTATATTTAATTTATTTTTTTTTAAGATATGTTTTCGGCACTAGTGGCCTTTATTTTGTATTTTCTTTGACAGTAGGCAGACAGGAAAGAGGGGTAGACATTTGGCAAATGTCGCCGGGTCCAGGACTCAAACCCGGGACGGCCGCTTCGAAGACTATAGCCTCTGCACATGGTCGCGCGCTTTAGCCCTACACCATCAGCGCCGCGCCCTTCTTATATTTAATTAAACTTATAATTTAGATATCCAAGTTCAGTCATAGATAACATAAACAAATCCCTGTACATAAGAAGTGGGTGACTCAGTCTGTAAATATCTCATTGATATAAAAAACAGATTTCTTTTGTGTATAAATCCTTTTGGAGATGCACTAATGAATTGTCCAGACGTCAGAATCTGACAGATTTTCCTTGAATAATTTATATATATATATTTATTTATTTATTTATTTTTTTGCTATTCAATAAATGCATCAAAACTAAAAGCTCCCAGCATTTTAGTTCTGTGAATGCATCAACCAACAGTGTGTACTTTAACGTTCTTTTGAGTTGAATAAAAATCAGATAAAGTTTAGGGACCTGCTTTCATAGGATAATCTTGTAATGGCTTCATTTTCTGTTTTATGTGGTACAGCATAAAAAAATTATCAGCCAATTTCAGAGTTTCCTGTGTTATTACTAAAACAGGTTTGCTGCTGGCTGACAGTCCACCAATCCAAAAAACAAAAAAGCCTACAAATGTAATGGTACAGTGCTGGGACAAAAACATTCATGGGACAAGTTACCCCTGGATATCCTAAAGTTTTCCACCTTCCCATGCAGATGTAACTTGGTAGAAATTTTAAAAGAACAGTCTCTTACAAAACTCATCTTCTTAAGACAGTATTAAACATATATACTACTCACAGATAGGGAGTGCAGTTAGGAGTTCGGGTAAAATTTTAGGACCACTTTAAAATGCACTATAACCTTTACATGTGACCTTTGGCCGCATCCTACACTGACGACCGCTTCATTGTGAACAGTGCCCTGTAGCACCTGATGAAGAGTGCCACTCAACTCCAGGCACATTTAAGGGAGGTGAGAGGAATCCAAGGTGCAGCACACCACCAGATGCAGGCATCACTGTCTTGCACGGGCCAGGGAGCAATTACGCTGGACGAGGGACCAGTGGGCCTCAGTGCTGTTCTCTGTTACAAGTCGCTTCACACTGAGCAGAAATGGTGGTCGCCAGCAACATTGGAGAAGTCAAGGAGAGCGGTATGCATCACCCACTGTTGTCACCAGACAAGCCCTTGGTGTTGAAAGCGTTACAGTGTGGGCAGGTGTGTCTAGTCAATACAGAACTGACCTACAATTTGTGAATGGTACAGTGACAAGGCCATACTACTCCAATAACATCATTAATCCAGTCATTGTGCCCCTGCATCAACAACACAGGCACTAGACAACAATGCTGCTGCTCACTGAGGTTGCATCATTAGGTAACGGCTGCTGGAGACTGCGGTACCTCGAATGGAATGGCCTCCACTTTCTCTAGACCTGAATCCCATAGAAAACCCATGGGATCAGCTGGGTTGTCATCTACAGGCTCCTAACTCTGTACCCCAGGACCTCAATGACTTGAGGGCCGTCCTTCAAGAAGAGTGGGATGCCATGTCTCAGCAGACAATAAGGCAACTTGTGAACAGCATGAGACGTCGTTGTCAAGCTGCAATTGAAACTCAAGGGCACATGACACATTATTGAAACACTGACATTTTTTGCTGTGATATACTCTCCACTGTTGGGTTTTCTTAAAAAAAAAAATTGTTTGAGATAAGAAAATCAACAATGTACGCTTTCACTTAAATCTCCTACTTTCATGATTTACAATTATCACTGTAGCTCGAACTTTTCACATTTTTCATAAATACCCCTAACGTTTTGTGAGTAGTGTATATTTGGTACCAGAAAATAATGAATGACTTGTTGAAAATGTAAAAGTGATGATCCAGCTTGTGATAAGGATGGCAACAACACATTATCACAACATAAAGCAGCTAAACTTCTTAAAAGAACCAGTCTGCTCTGAAAAATCTAAATTTCTTTAACAGCTGGACAAAAATGCACAGTAATAAATTTTCTTTTTATCCCCATCCCTGACCAAGGCAATTACTTACAGATGTAAGGAATGCAGTGCGGCTGACTAAGAGACTTCTAGTACTGCAGTTTCTCTGTATCTTTACAGTATGTGAGTATCTCTGCCAATATATCTACAGAGTAAGATTAAGCTTAACCTAGACAACCACTTTTAACCAAAACAAACCCCTGGGCTCTGACCAAAAAAGCACAATTGCAGTTAAAAAATCCTGATCATGTCAAACACAACACGTTTTTAGGTATTTAACAGTATACCTTTAAAATGTTTTTGAATCATGTATAAAATGTGCAACATTCATCACAAACAGATAAAGCTTATCTTGACTGTAACACAGCTTTTAATAGCTTTTTTAGTATAATAAAGCAGAGACAAACACTTACCGGGTTTCTTCTCAGTTATAAGCTTCATTGTTAGGCAAAATATATGCCCTAGGAGGAACACAAAATACTTTCTGAATACTATACAAAGGCAACTTCTTAAAGGGAAATTTTAAAACGCAACTGTCTGTTCTGGAGGTTTATGAAGACTTCACAGGGCGAAGAAAACAACTCCTTTCAGCATTCTGCGCTAAACCTGTGAACTTTACTAGGACGACCGTCACATCTTCCGAAACACTTGGTAAGCATAGGAGGGATTCCTGCCCATTTACCCTTCCTCATGCAGATTCGAGCGCTGATTGGTTAAGACAAGCCAGGCCCACTTATCAGGAGCTTTTTCACCACCTGAAACAGACCAATCACAATGCTCCAAATGCAACCTGAGGGTTGATAAACACAAAGGGACGTCTCCCTGACGACGGCGGGCTGCAGGAGGAGCACAGCGGTAGAGCCGAGAGAGGTCAACATAATTCATCAGTTATAAAAAAACAAAAAAAAAAACACGATTAATGACGACGAAATGAAAGAACATAAAAATGGTTGGAGGTTTGCGAGACGGCGCAGTGTAAAAAAACTGCATCCGGCTTTTTGTGCCACAATCAGCCCAGTAACTATTATGTCAGAGCAATGACAGTAAATGACTGACTGTAACAGATTCAATTTTTTGGAACTTACGGGGTCTGTTCCGTTTCACCGACTCCGTCCTCCTCCGCAGCCGGCATCTCTTTGCCGGGGACCCGTTGCACTCCTCCTCCCCCCGCTGCAGGTGATGCATTTCAGGCGTGCTGCTGCTGGGTCCCGTGCTCAAGCCGAATGCATTGCTGCCGGAGCAGCTGCCGTTAGCAGCTACCACGACGAGGCCGTTCAACCCCCTCGGACTCTGTACGTTATTAACATGAAGAGGTCCCGAAGCTCCCTTGTTGTCCACTAATGACTTAGCTTTATCCATCGCAGCGCTAGTCTAGCCTAGCATCTGCAGCAAACAGAGGGTATAGGTTTCAGCTAGCTTAGCTGGCTAACACTAGCCCCGGCAGGCTTGTGAGACCTCGGCGCGAGCAGCGAAAGCCGTACTTACGCTGAAACACCAAAATAAATGTTTTTCTTCATTTTTTTACTACAATGCCGTCGGAGTTTAAAAACGAGAACACTCGCTCAAACATAGCGTGTCCTTTGAGGTCACTCGCGGTCATTCCCCCTCATTGAGTTCCTGGCAAGCGCAGCAGTAGCCGATGTGTGTATTTATGTGCGTATATAAGAATGTGTGGCTGGACTGCTACGTAACAACAGCTTCTTCTCCAGCCGGGGCCCGAACCCGTCCACCTCCCCCGACCAGTTTTTCCTCTGCTTTCTGCTGTTAAACACAGTGACTAATGTACGGACGTAGATACCGGAATGGGCTTGTCTCGTGTCGCGGCTACTCCTCGCTAGATTAAAAAGCGAAGCCTTTACCCACTAGTCTTTGCACAGCTGTGGGCGCTTTATTTATAAGCCTCGCTGCCCGCTGTCAACCTCATTCCCCGCAGTCCTCTGTACGCGTGATGTGCTGCTCAAAGCTTCCATGCAGCCTGATAGCAAGAAACTGAACTAAAGTAACCCCTAAAATGCCTCCTCAAGAAGGCCATAAATATATTGAGGATTACCCAGTGAGGACATACGTTTTGATATACAACAGAGACTAGATATCAAAGAGAGAGTTAGATAACCCGAACCTCCAGTCAAGATACAAAGGTCGAACAACAATCCCAGGAAGATAATCACTTCAAAAACCTTTTTATTATTTTCTCTGGGAGTTGGAGTCTGATATAAAGTTTAAGATGAAATTTGTGCTTTTCATATGCTTTATGTTCACGTTTTAAATGTCATATTAGAAATATAAAAAAGGTGTGGTATGCATATGTATTTAGCTCCCTTTGATGTGATACCCCTAAATTAAATCTAGTGCAACCAATTGTGTTAATAAATTCACTAGACCTAGAGTCAACGGTGTGTAATTTAATCTCAACAGCTGTTCTGTGAAGGCCTCAGACATTTATTAGAGAACATTAGTAAACAAACAGCATCATGGAGACCAAGGAAAAAAGCAGACAGGTTGGGGTTAAAGCTGTAAAATGGTTAAAGTTGAATACAATGCAGTCCAGCGATAAAACTTTTAGAGGCTGCAAGGGAGGTAAGACTGGTGCAGAGGTTTAATTTCCCTCTGGAAAATAATCATTGAGAGTTGAAAATCGATGTTCGGCAGATACTTTTTATCCAGGAGACTGAGACTGAGCAATTTGTAAAGAAGAATAGGTGAAAAAGTTAGCCTGTCGATGTGTTAAGCTAGCTATAATTATTTTGATTTTTTTAGATACATTGATTATTTATAACCATATAGATACAGATCTTCTCTATGATATAGATATCTCACATAAAATAAAACTCCTCTTGGCATTTTTTCTTTTGTTTTAAAGACTCTTGCAATATCTCACATTGTCCAAAAGTTTTTTTTTTTGTAGATGTTGATTTTCACAGTTTATGTTTTCCATGTTTATATTTGTGGTTATTGTTCCTTTGGGCAATCTTTTGAACCCACCTGGATTTGCAAAACACTAACTGCCATATTTGTAAGTGTGCCTTGAGTAGAATTAAAAGGTACTGAAAAGACAAACATGTTTAATGGAAGTTGTTTCATAGGTGTACTCTGGATGTACAGTTTTTTTTTTTTTTCATATATTTATAAAAATTGTCCCATCTGACTTTTACAGTTATAAAGAATAAAACAGTACAGTAAAATATTGCATAGCTTTACCCTGCAAATAAATCCACATAGCACTGTAAGAACAGCCATTAATGTGACATTCTTAACTAATTAGATAGCCTCATTAGATTACAATTAAATAATAATATAGAGATAATGAAAAGTGAGCACTGGATATAGAAATATACACACTGCTTACAGAATACCTGAGGGAAAAATATCGGAGGGGCCTGTTTATACCCCATGCTGCCCTCTGGTTAAGGAATATTTGTGTTACACCATGAAACTACATAATGTAGCTGCCCCTACAAGGGAGTTTAAATTCAGCCTCTCTTTTATGAAGTTGGGAATTTAACTGTGGAACATCATATTTCTTAAAATGTACCAAATGAGAACAGAAATCCAGATTTGGTAGAAATCCTGTCAATGTTGTGCATACAACCATTAACCAAGCGGTTCATTCATAACCTGGACAATGAGTTACTTTTATATCTTTTTATATCAATCATCCTCTTTTTCTGCACAGTCACCTGCATGCAGTGCACTTTGTACTTCGTGTGTACTTGAACTTTAAACACACATAGTTGCATCTCAATAAATTCGATTATTGAAATGTTGATTTATTTCAGTTACTCAATTCACTAAGTGAAACACATAATTACTCACAGACTGATGGTGTCAAGCATTTATTTTTGTTAATTAGGATTTATCTGCTTACAGCTGATTGAAACACAACATTTAAGATTAAAATATTATATCAGGCCAAAAAAAAAAAATTCATACAGAAATGTGGGCTTAATTAAAAGTATTTTTAATGTTTTACTGTATGCTAAAAGGTTTTATATTTTCAGCAGGTACTTTATCTGACAATCGAGCCATCGGAACCCATTCAATTTACTGAGATGTACCTGTACAGAGTGATATGTTGATGTATTTGTAAATCAGTCCGCATGATAGATTGTAGAATTAAAATCTTTGTGGAACCCCAAATCCAATGAAGTTTGGATGTTGTGTAAACTATAAATAAAAACAGAATACAATGATTTGAAAATTCTGTTTACCTATATGGAATTAAACACACTACAAAGACAAGATATTTAATGTTTAAACTAATAAACTTTGTTTTGAAAATATTTACTCATTTTGAATTTAATGCTTGCAACACGTTCCATAAAAGCTGGGACAGGGTCATGTTTACCACTACATTGCATCAACTTTCCTTTTAACATCACTCAATAAGTGTTTGGAAACTGAGGACACTAATTGTTGAAGCTTTGTAGGTGGAATTCTTTCCCACTCTCGCTTGATGTACAACTTTAATTGCTCAAAAATCCGGGATCTCCATTATCGTATTTTGCGCTTCTTAATACGGCACATATTTTCAAAGAGAGACGGGTCTGGACTGCTGGCAGGCCAGTCTAGTACCTGCACTCTTTTACTATGAAGCCACGATGTTGGAACACGTACAGAATGTGGTTTGGCACTGTCTTGCTAAAATAAGCAGGGACGTCCCTGAAAAAGACATGGCTTGGATGGCAGAATGTTGCTCCAAAATCTGTATGTACCTTTCAGCAATAATGGTGCCTTTAATGTGCAAGTTACGCATGCCAGTTACATACCACCCCCATACCATCACAGATGCTGGCTTTTGAACTTTGGGCTGATAACAATCTGGAAAGTCCTTTTCCTCTTTGGCCTGGAGGACACAGACATCCTTGATTTCCAAAAACAATTTGAAATGTGGATTTGTCAGACCAAAGCACACGTTTACACTTTGTGTCAGTCAGTTCCACGAGCTTGCATGCAGAAAAGCTGGCCGCGTTTCTGGGTATTGTTAATATATGGCTTTCACTTTGCATGGTACAGTTTTAACTTGTAGATGTGGTGACAAGCTGTGTTCACTGACAATGGTTTTCTGAAGTGTTCCTGAGCCCTTGTGGTAATATCTGTTACAGAATGAAGTTGGTTTTTAATGCAGTCTCTCTCCTGAAGGGTCGAAGGTCATGGCCATTCAATGTTGGTTTTCAGCCATGTCCCTTACATGCAGAGATTGCTCCAGATTCGCTGAATCTTTTGATGATATTATGGGCTGTAGATGATGAAATCCTTAAGTCCTTGCAATTTTAAATTGAGAATCGTTCTTGAACTGTTAAAGTATTTTCTCATAGTGGTGAACCTTGCTTCATAACGACTTGCTTCAGGGACGCTTCTTTCATACCCAATCATGACGCTCACATGTTTTCAATTTCAACATTTTAACCTCTTTTGAGCATTCCTAAACTTTTTCTGCCCCTGTCTCAGCTTTTCTGGAACCTTTTGCAAGCATCAAATTCAAAATGAGTGAATATTTGCAAGAAAACAATAAAGTTGATCAGTTTGAACATTAAATATCTTGTCTTTGTGGTGTATTCAATTGCATATACGTTGAACATGATTTGCAGATCATTGTATTCTGTTTTTATTGACATTTTACACAACCTCCCAACTTCTTCTTGAAATACCACAGTGGAGTAACATGATGACTTGGGATTTTACTCAGCTAGGCAAGATCAATGTGGCTGCTTTTACATAACAATTTCAAAATAATGTGACTATTGTTCTGCGATATTATTAGTCTTATTTTCTGAAACTGAAATTATTGTTGGGGTTTTATCATTATTATTTTCATTGTTACAGCTGCAGCTGATACTGTGGATCATTGTCCATTTGCAGAAACTGGTTTCATTCTCTTGGAAAACTGGATTACATTTGCATCCAAGGTCCAGAAACAACAACTACATGACTTTTCAAAACATGTTTTTTTTTCCTCCTTTTAAAAATTCACTGACTATGGCTAAACAGCTTAACTTTAATCTCAAACACTGTGAAAAAAGGAAGGACACAATTAGGTTGCACTTAATTGCATTTAAACAACCAAAAATAACCTTGTCTTAAACAAATAAAACTGTCTTATATCTTAGAGCTACACCTGACCTTAATGTTAATAACCATGGATGATTGTAAGTTATGCACTTTGGTGTTGAGGTAGAAGAAGAAAGTTTATCTGTGACCTGATTATTATTCTGTCAAACACTTCAAGTATAGCACTTGTTTTAGTTGTGTCAATAGCAAAATTCCCACTTTTCTCAGCATCACCGGCTCAGATAGTCTGCACAAAGAAGAGATAAAGTCTCATCTCTTTGTGTCAACTTTATTCCTCTACCAAGGAAGCTCCATCCCATCCCAGCTGTATGCTTTTCCGGTCTTTTCGATACTTAGTGAATTAATGATGCCCATCAGACAGTTCACAGAGTGTTCAGCACTGAACAGCTTGTCATTTGGCACATTCCTGTGATAAGGCCGGGAGAGGTCCGTGTTAACCGTTCCCGGGTGTAAGGAGACGCACACCACCTGGAAACAGCAGAGAAGAGAATGGAGATGGGTTAGAATACATTCATCCATCAGAGGTAAACATCACAGATACTGTAAAGCGGGCCTAGATCCAGATCTCCCAGTTAAAATGCCATGGTGTTTGTGAGGCTTCTTGAATTCACCTTTGAAATTAGTTTCAGTGAATCTGATGATGTGATTTATAAAAAGACAGAAACACTGAAAAAGCTGCATGAACTTCCAATAAGTACTGCTTGTGTTCCTTAAGGAAGACAGTTACTCGCACATGAGCAGATGAAAGGGGAGTATTGTAAAGGCTTGCAACATATGGAGCTCTATCAGCAAAATTATGACTACAAACATTTACCTTGGATCGACTATGGCCCAGCTCTATGGATAAATTCCTGGTAGCCATGTTGAGAGCTGCTTTAGACATTCTGTAACTGTACCAGCCTCCCAGTCCTAGGGGGTGAGAGTGAGGAGTGGGAGAAGCAGCACACTACGTGAGGAATCATTCTTTGTTGCATGTCTTGAACTTGCTCTGTCCTCTACTTAAGTTTCCAACAGTCTACATATTATGTGCATAAAAACAAAAAAGTCACACAAAAAATACCGTTGTCTCCAATGGACCCAACTTTAGCAGTGATATTGATGATGATGCCGCTGTGCTGCTTCGCTTTCTCTGCAGGCTGCTGACCAAAAGCACCGCTGCCCTTCTGAAGGAGGGGGCTAAAATATTTGGCCATAACCAGGGGCCCCACGGTGTTGGTCGTCAAAGTAGATATAAGGCCCTGAGAAGGTAAAAATTTGTTTGCAATGTGTAGTTATGAATGCAAGTTATTATCATGCAGCTAAAAAGGATAAATATAAAAGCCAGATAATTGTTACAGAGTATTACAAAAGTATTCATACAGCTTTATTTTCCTTCCCATGTTGTCACATTACAGTCAGAAACCTGTGTTTTGGAATTTTATGAAATAAACCAACAGGTAAAAACAACGAACACACATGGTTTTCAGAATCGTTTGACAGAGCATGACAAGAGTTTGTATTCAGCTCCTTATACTCTGATACCCCAAAATAAAATTATCTGTTTTGATAGCAGTAGCATCGTGCCTTCTGCTTATGTTAGTGCTGTGTGCTGCTTTTAGCTCCCTAAGGACATAACCGTACTGCGTGTTTTGAATAGTATTATTACATAAACAGTTTTGCATTGTTTTTGCTGTTTTTCTCTTGTTTCTGCAGCACTAGATAATTGTATCTCTTTTATTGAACTTCAAAAATGTCCACATGGTGTGGAGTGGAACGGCCTCTGACCTGGAGGGGGTGGGATAGTTGCTCTCAAATACACCTCAGAACAGGGGTAAAATAGGGGCCTGTGGAGCTACAATAACAAGGAAGCATTGCAGTTCCACTTTATATAGACCAGAACTAATAGATTTAAGTGTGAAAAGGAAGGATTTAAAAGCATAACGTGTCCCTTTAAATAAACAGAGTCCATCTGATTTGTGTGTTGATCTCATTATGAACCCAGCTGTCCAGTGATGGCCTCCCAGGTGGGTTAGACACCAAGGCACAACAACAGGTCAGTAGTGGCAATGTTTAAAAACCTCCGGCTTTTAACATTTTATAGATGGTGGTTGAATCCATCAGAAAAAATTATCTGATGGAATTATCAGGTAATTTTATTAGATAATAAAAAAAAAATATATATAAAACTACTATATGCCCTTTTCTTTCTTTCCATGATCCACACGTGTCCCTTACACCTGCAAAGATCCACAAATCAGGAGAATCTGTTGACAGGACAAAAGGTAGTCATGCAACAATTCTAGTTGCTTATGGAGGAGGAGTAAAAGATGGAGAAAGCCATTGTTGAAAAAAAGCCACAGCTTAAAGTTACCACAAGCCATGTGGTATACGCAGCACACATGGAAAAATGAGCTTTGGCTAAATAAGAGAGTAAAACTGACCCAATTTGCCAACATGCAAAAAGTTACTTGTGGCAGAAAACAAACACAGAACGTAGCGATGTCAGCATCACGCTGTGTGAACGTTTAACTTCAGTAGGGCCAGGGAAACTTGTCCCAGCTGATAGGCTGACCTAAAACTGGAGCAGACGTACCTCCTCCAGCAGGACAACAGGCTAACCCCTCAGCCAAAACTACAATGGAATAGTTTAGATCAAAGCATAATCACATGTTGGGACGGAAAGGCAATGTCCACCCTGACATTTAACAACTTTTTGGAAACACTGGAACATTTATGTTGACCATGCTTTCCATCCAATTTGATTAAGCTTGAACTATTTTGCAGACAATAAAAAAATATTGTCTTAGATATGCAAAGCTGTTAGAGACCTAGCCCAAAAGACTTACAGCTGTAATTACAACCAAAGATGGATCTACAAGAGTTGACTCAACGAGGGCTAAATATATGAACAGGGCACACTTTTCAGATGCTTATTTGCAAAAATATAATTTAAAAAACCATGCATAATTTTCCTTGGTTTCATAACTAATCAATACTTGTTGTTCTTTAACCTTAAATTTCAATAAAATGCGCTGAAGTTTTGGGGCTATAACGTGAAAATAAAAGTGAACAAGTTAAAATATGAAGAGGTTATTGTTGAATCAGTACTGTCATAGACTCTAGGTTAAAAATTGACAGTATGGACAAAAGTGGGCATGTTACATGATGTAAAAATCAACATATCAGTCATTCTAAAGAAATGTTACTATTCACATCAGTAAACTTAATACATTTTTAAATGTTCAGTGTGTTCAGAATTCAGAAAGTTACGTTGTCGCCTAAATTTCTTTAAAAACAACTGTAACATAATTTCAAGAGAAAAATCTTGACTTTAATCTTTGCAAACACTGTGTAAAACCCAGCTTTACCTGTGCAGAAACATCCCTCAGGCTAGTTTCTCCTTTCCCAGTGGGGTGAAGCATCGCTGCAGAGTTCACGAGAAGATCCACCCGACCGAAGTTCTCCTTCACCCGCTCAGCTGCTCCACGGATGTCCTCTTCCTGGTTCACGTCCAGCTTGAGGACCGTGAGTCTGCCCTGATGTTGTACAGCCAGGCCCCGAAGCACCGCGGCTCCCTCCGGGTTTCGGCATGTCGCAATGACAGCAGCGAGGCTTTTATTTTTTAATATGTGTTTGCAGAATTCAAGGCCCAGTCCTCTGCTGGCACCTTGAATGAGAGCTACGGGAGCAGCCATGGCAGGCATAGGACAGGCACAGAATTGTTTTGATGCCTTCAAAATCACTCGACGCCTAGTATTCTTGACTCCCAAAAGTCCAAACAAGGACTAAGGTGTTTAAATATCAGTCACTTTTAGCTAGAAGGTTAGGAATTGACACAAATTTTAGTGGTTCCGTTGTTGATATTATTTAAAATTGATAGAAAACAAATTCTTAAACAAGATAAGGAAATAACAAGGTGTACGTGAAGGTAACATGTTTCACAACATGAAAAGTACGCCCCCTGCAGGTCACTTTAAAAGCAATTACACAATCTATTGCACGTGCCTGTTATGAAGTACCTACCTACGGAAGCCTTAAGAGATAATAAATAAATAAAGATAATAAAAAGGTTGGAAATAAATCCGAGTAAGAAGGAAAACACTGACAGAAAAAGTTATGGAAATGGGGGAATAAGAACAATTGTGAATTAAAAGTTCTTTAATAAATAAGTAAATAAATAAATAATCGAATTTAACTTTGTTTATTCAGTCAAGCAATCATAGTTTATTTAGAGTATTTTTAATGCAATCAGATGTAAGACACAGTGCTTTACAGCAGTTAAAACAAATAAACAAGCATGCAGACAATAATAACAGAAGAATTTAAATCAAGTAAAAACAAACTGAAAAAAAGACATACAAAAAACACAAGTTGTAGAATTCAGGAGCACACACAGAAAATGGCTTTAGGCATAACACCAATTAATAGCGATACAACGTTTATGATGACATATTAATCTAAAAAGCCAAAAAAGATAGATCAAATTAAAATCATTAAGACAAAAGATAAAATCTTATATAATAAAACAAATCGCATAAAATACAGATTAAAAAATGCATAGAATCACAGCAGTTAAAGTGTCACCCACACTTTAAGCCACCTAAATAAATAAACGTGGGCTGCCTTCAGTGGTACTCAGAAGAAATGTTGACAATTATTTGTAAGCTAAATGTGAATAAATTATCCATGAGGTAGAGCAACTAAGCAGAAACACCCGAAATATGATTAAATACATTGCTCTTTTTATCAGGAGAGGTGTACAGAAGATTCATTTTAGAACCTGCAGTACGGATATGTTGCATAACATCGTCACAAGTTTATGTAGTTTGCACTTTTGATGAATTCACATAATTTCATAACAGAGGAAATAGGGAAGACAAGTTCTGCCCAGTAGATGGCGGTAACGGCCAGTGGTCATTTTGGGACTGAAAGCTTGTCAGACATTTTCTGTCCTTATGCACTAAGAACAGGCAAAGACTAATGGGATATGTGAAAAATATACGTCTGAAATGCCTACTACGTAAAAAAGCAAGGGAACAAAACCAGAAGAAAGAGGCCCGCCACAGCATCTAAAGAAGAAGTCGGTTGCCTAGCGACCAGTGGAAGCGTATTAGCAGCTAGCAAGCTAGGCGCTCGGTTAACAAGGAGTTCGTGAACTAAAAAAACCCTTAAATGCCTCTGAAAAGAAGAGGACCGCTGCAACTCGTCCAGAGAGAAGTGGACGACGTTAAAAGACAGGTTTGTTAAAGAAAGACGCTTTAATTATGCGATTATTTACTCTATAAACGAGGAGTCATGGATTTTAACAACGAACTTCAGATGTAGCGTAGTGTTGAAGCCATAGGCAAATAGAATATAATCCTATTGGGCCACAGATATACAACAGAAACCTTGAATTATTGTGTTCATTTAAGACATCTCATATAAAACTGAGCCTTGACTGGGCATTCATGTCAACGTCTTTCGTTGTTTTGCTGTAAAACAGGTTGAAAGTCTGGAGAAGAACGTGAAGAGCTCATCTGGATCTAAAGAAGAGGCATTTCATAGGTGGGCACTTATAATGATGGACTGGTGGTAGGCATATTTTTACCGCGACCTTCATCATAATTTGAACGGAAACGTTATTTTATCCCTTTATTCCATTCTCAGTTATGTTTTATCACATTTTAATTTCATGTTTAAATCTGATTATCACGTCAACAGATGCCAAGAACTGCGCGCTTCTGCAGAAAAGACTCTAAAGACTCTACAGAAATTGACAAAGGTATGTGCTTTGCTACCAGAAATCTTAAAAAATTATTGTGACCTTTATTAACGATCTATACTGTAAAGATATATTTCTGAAAGGTATTAACATAGTTTTCAGAAATTTGGTGTATTAATTTAAGAACATATCGATTGGAAACTCTCAGGAACACAATTTCACTAATACATTTTGAAGCAATGTAATATGTAATAGAGCTAAATAATGCCCTGTTACACACCAATTAAATCAGAAATTACTAGAAATTAGTCATATATTATGTCATTTGATCAGAAAATATCTCTATAATGCCATGGTGCATCTGCCAAACTAACGTTGTTGGTCCAGTTGTCACTAAATTGATAATCTAAGTTGGTAATCTGTTGATTTTGTTTTTCAGGCTGATGAGTTGGCTCCAGTGGGGAATTACGATCAGAGGAAACTAGAAGAAGAGAGACGTCTACAAAACATCTTGGAGCGTCTGGTCACTCTGTCTCTGGAGCTTTCACCACCTGGCCCCAGCACTCAAGCTGGGTAAGTTCCCTATATAAACAATAAAATACAAGAGGTATATACAAATAAATAAATAAATAAAAAAGAAGCTAAATATCAATAATCCATCTTCTCATTCAGAACCATATAATCCCTATTCTCAGACTACTATTAACATTTATACATTAGGTCTGGTTTTTGTAAATGTCATTCCACAGAAAGTGCTTTACTTAAAACCTCCAATTAAGATTTGATGGCAGCAGACAGGACAGACTTCAAGGATATCCTAAACCTCAACCTGTGGTGGATAGGCCCATTTTCCCTGCCCTTTACCCACTGACCGGTGGAGGTAGTGGGCATATAAAATAGATGAGTGGATTTTTGAGTGGATGGGCCTCTCGTCTCATTTTAGAATCTTATATCTAACTTTAGAGACACGGTTCCCAAAAAGTATGGACCTCCAGGAATCTTACTTCTCCTTCCAGAAGTTGTACTCCCTGTACAACTTGTGAGGATCAATCTTTCCCTTCAGTTGAGATGAAACATTGAAATGCACTTTAAAAATGAGCTGATGGTATTTTATATAGGCATACCTTCAGTTAGATCCATAGCTTTATTGTTTCTCACATTTCTTTGTGTTTTAGTTGTGTTTGATTTGTTTGACATATATAGTATGTTGTTTGTTTTTTTCCAAAATTTGTATTCTTTTCCATTTTTTGTAAAATGTTTCCTTTTTGTTTTACTGGATATTTCTTTGTGATTCTTATCCGTAATAAATGCTACATAAATAACCTTCAGTTTCACACTTTTTTCCATTTGTGTGTTTTATTTGTAGTAATGTTTCAAAAGGAGATACTGACAACAACAGCGATGACGACAACAGTGATGATTTCGAGGAAGACATCAACGGTGATGGTAAAGATGATGGAGATGTGAGAACGTCTGAAAAGCCACCTTCTCAGTCAGCCCCTCAAATCTACACGGTCCTCAGTGATTTCAAAGCAGAACAGGATGGAGATCTGTCTGTTCAGGTGAAACAACACATCACTGCAAAAAGCTGTGCATGTGATGATATTACAGCATACAGTATAAGGATAAAACAGAAGGTGGCGCTATAGACATGTTCAAAATCTTGATATTTTCTTACATCAGCAGGCCAGAGAGGGAAGAAGCTAAAAAACATGATAGAATTTTGACAACTTCATATAGTGACTTTAATACCATTTTATACCTCCTGAACATTTCCACATTTTGTCATGTTACACCCAAAAACCTCAATGTATTTTATTTGTGATTTAAAATGATTGACCAACACATAGTCTTGCATAACTATAAGAAGGAGGAAAAATTATTCATGGCATTGATTTTATTCTATAAATAACAATCAGAAAAGTTTGTCTTGCATTCAAATTCAGCCTTCTGCATCACTACCTTTTAGAAACAACTTTTGCTGCAGATGTAGCTGAAGATCTTTGGAGTTATGTTCTTCCATCAGTTGTGTTCCTCTAGAGACTGAAAAGTTTGTTAATTCAGTCTAAGACATGAACAGGCTTAATTTTCTTCTGTTCCCTATAAGTTGTTGGATAACTGAAATCTATCTGTTGTGATTTCACCGCTATAGCTAAGGCTCATTTCATTAAGGTTTGTCTAAATGGTGTTTCAGAGAGGAGAAGTGTTGAAGATAATTAAAAAGACAGCAGATGGATGGTGGCTGGCTCAGGACACCAAAGGGAACAGAGGAGTTGTTCCAAAAACCTTTCTGAAGGTACTGTAGAAAACCAGAAAGCCATAACCGTTCATTAATGCCAGCACTTAACTGAACATCATAATTCAAAGGTTTACCTGGAAAATAAAATATAACCTGCTGTTGTGGTACATTCTTGGTGCTTTGAAGTTTTGCTAATTCTTTCCATTTTTATGCAAAAACATGATTTTTGTTTTGTTTTGATTTTTTTAGATTGGCTCTGGTGTTGATGATGAGCATGATGAGGATGATGAAGATGAGGAGGAGGATGATGATGAGGATGAGGATGAGGAGGATGATGAACTCCAGCAGTCAGAACAGGAGGAAGAGGAAGATGAAGACCAGACTGATGATGGAAACAAAAGGTTTGAAATCATATTTATTCAGGATCACTTTTCAGTTTCATATCTTGATTCAGGGTGTTCTTCAAATTACTTTGAGATCTTGTTGAAAAAGATTCTAAGTATGTTTTAGGATGACAAACGAACAACAGTCACTTCTGATTATTTGATTTGCATTTATTTATCTTTGACAGCAAAGCTTCTAACTGGTCAGCTGTCAGAAAGGCTCTGACTGAGGTAAAACTGCTCATATGCCATAAATATATATATTCTGTAACTTAAGCTATGGACAGTATTACAGCCTCCACAAGAAAACATGTTAAAGTGTTTATAAATGATATGACCTTTACTGTGTGCTTTATGACAGATTGATACAACGGATGTGCTGTCGGCAATGGGAGCCATACCTTCAGGTTTCAGACCATCAACCCTGAGTAAACTCCTGGCAGAGGAAGGTCATTATACATCTAATGTTACTCTCTCTCTATGTAGGACCACTGTCCTCATCAAGCTGTAAGACTGGTTTACATCAGAATTCACTTGTATTTCATAAAATATTAAACTCCAAAACTGTTCTCTGAAGACAAATGCACAGATCGATTTATTGATAAAAGCTGTCAAAATCTTGGGTCTAGCCACCCATTCATCCCCTCATTTCGCATCCATCTGTGATCATCTTATCCCTTCGTGCTTCTGTTTGTAACGGTAAACACACCATTTTTTTACCCAAGTAGAATAATCAGTTTATTTAATTTTATAATTTTTTTGTAGTTAAGTATTTCGTTGAATTATGGAGTTAATAATAAAAAAAAAGATCATATCTCCAGTATATATATATATATATATATATATATATATATATATATATATATATATATATATATATATATATATATATTTAAATGTGTATTATTTTCTCAAGACTTATGAGATTCTTTTTCCATGGATTTCCGTTTGGATGCTCGATTGGCCCAGTTTAAATTAAAACTACTTATCAAACCAAAATATCTGGTCGCTACTTTTTTGCTGTATTGTGTGATTAAAAGGTGAAACTGTCAACGTTTTTTTTTTTTCTTGTTAAAGGAGAGAGATACAGAGGAAGTCATTATATTCAGCCTCAGCTCAGCCAATCACAGCTCTCCTTTAAAGATCTCTTCTTGGACCCAGACACTGGCAAGGTGAGTGTTCCCTCTGTATGTATGTGTGTTTTTTACCGTTCAAGCTTCATAGTGTCTAATTTAAATGTTGTTGTTTTTTTTAAAGTGCAAGGTATTCAATAACCGATGATCCACTCCGACAAGAACAGTTCATTTTTGTTCACTTGCAGGTCCGTGCTCGCCAGGTCAGGATTTGTGTTTGTTTTAGTTTGTGGAGCTGCAAGACGATTCCCACTCCTGGAGTCGGAGTTCAGGTCCTCAGCAGACACATCCGCCTGTGTGCCTTTGATGGAACACAGGTATCAGGCCTTATCTCTGTTACGTATAACACGTTCAACCTCTCTCTTTGTTTTTTGTTTTTTAAACTAGCCTTTAACTTGTTTTTCAGGTGTTGAGTAACATTCACACAGTGAGAGCATCATACACCTCAAAGAGCCCAAAGACATGGAGCTTTTCTCCGAGGGTATGAAGAGAGTCATAAATACCGAACGACTAGGTCATGTTTAACTCAAACAATATTTATTTCTGAATTTTTTACCTTTTTCAGATGACCAGCATCCTGCCAACTGTCCTAGACGGAGACTGTTTCCTTCGTTGCAACTCTTTGTCTCCGGACATCGGAATTCTTTTCGAACTTGGAGTTACGTTTTTACGAAATGTAAATATTTATGTGAGACTGTGAAAGCACAAGACAATATATTTTTTATATTATGTGTTGTAGAAGTGAACAGAAATAGGCCTGTTAATAGGAAGTTATGTGGGTCTGTTTAAGTCGACAGGTGAGAGAGGAGACCTGAGCTGTGGCTGGGCCTTCCTTAAACTAGCTGATGACAGCGGAAATCCACTCCCACACAGGTACATATAAGGATCCACTCAGAAGAAGAGATATCCGTGAATAAAAGACAAATACAGATGTTAATAAACCTGATGGTACCCCACGGTAAATGTATGAAAGCCTTAAAAGCAATTACATTTTGAACCAGAGCTACTGGAGAATCTCACATCAAAAATCTTTGACAGATCCAATGTTAAATTTTGAAAAAATAATAATCTTCTGTATAGGACCTATGAAATACCAGTAAACGGTGGAACACCTTATGAGAAGGATGTCATGCTGGAAGCACCACTTTCAAGAAGATGTAAGAAAAAGAAGCCAACATTTGAAATTGTAACAGATGATGTACAAAAACAAAAATGAGAATAGCTGCAATCATGAGTGTATTTTGTGTCCTTTCTCAACTTCCCAGCTCCAGGTGGTGTTTTTCAGCACATGCTGCACGCCCGACGGCAGCCCAAACTGATTGTTAAGTTGAAATCGACAAACAATCGGACCAGAACACAGCTCAGGTATGAGGATCAGCGAGAAGAGCCTGGCGCTGAGCTTGAATACATGCAGCAGAGTTTCAGTCAGACACATTCCTGGCTCTGCTTGGATGGTTGGATGGGTATTTAGGCTTAGAGTGACAGCAGATTCATTTTAGATGCCAGAATGGTTCACACTTAATGTCATTTCAAATTAACTTTAAAATAGATTTAACCACTTATCTTCTGAAACATGTCCTGTGATATTAAATTCCGGACGCTTCACTTACAATTTACCCAAAGCTTATTTGGCAGCAGTCTACATTGGAGACAAATTTTGTGGAACATTTTTCATTTTTTTTCTTGGCAGAAACCTTTAAGCTCAACTAGTCTGGAAAAGAAGCGGTTGGGAGCAGATTTTTCCCCGCATGGGACAAATTTAGCCAAATAAAAATGCTTAGCTGGAAGGCAGAATGGCATTGTAAAAATTAAGTATGCCTTAGTGGTCGTAATGTTATTGATGAATGTAGAGAGCCTTGCAACAATGTGGTCACATTTTGTCATGTTACAACTGCAAACGTCAGTTTATTTTACTGGGACTTCATTTGTCATCTGGGACTGTGCCGACGCAAACTAGGGCAGAATTGTGAACTGGCTAATTGTGTCATTTAGCCCCCTTTACTCAGATAACCCTAAATAACTATCCCTAAAGTATCACCAGTTGCCTTCAGAAGTGACCCAAACAATGAACAATCAAGTCAGTCTGAGTAACAGCGGTTCTGTGAAGGCCTCAGACATCCAGTCATCAGAAAACAGTAAACAAAAAGCATCATAAAGAACAAGAAACACATTGACCGTCTTGGCATAAACTGCAAACCTACCAAGACATGGCCCTCCACCTAAACCGACAGGCTGGGCATGGTGGGCCATACCCTGAGAAGCAGCTTCAAGGCCCATGGAGGACAGTGCTCCAACACATGCGCTGAAGTACTCCACTGCATGGCTAGCCTTGAAGATGAAAGAATAATGACATGGCCCCCTTCCTCATCTGGTATAAACCCTTTTTTTAAAATTAATTTTATACTTGTTCATTTCTTAAATGAATGTCAGAGATGTTTTTGTAATTTCTCAGTTTTTTGTTTAATATTCTTACTTTACAGATAAACATTAAGTGAGATGGGAAATTTATATTTTTCGTTTAACGTAGTTGTGCACACTAATAGTGGCCCAATAACTTTCCACACTTGGATATTCTCCAAAGAAAGCCAAAACCTCACTTTTAGTTTCATAAAATTTCAGCTCTGAGGTTTATTAACATTTCGGACTGTCTTGAGAGCGCGATAGTTTTTCAACTATAAAATGAATCTTATAACTTGTCTAATAATTGTGAACATGGCATATATTTCTGTGTTGTATTGTATAGCATCAACATAACATGCAGCCTTTTGAAGGGCCTGGAAAATTCCTGTTGCTGGTGTAGATAAGTGACAGCTTATTTCTCCTCTTCAGTCTCCTTCCAGACACCCTGCTGCACTGTCTGAGCTGCTTCCACCTGCTGGTTCTGCACCGGCAGCTCCTGGCCGACACGTTGCTGATGGACAGACCCACCATGCAGAATGCAGGCAACGCCCTAACAACTTTAGTCCTACCAAAAAAAAACCCTACATATATTTCGATTTGGCCAAAACTCCTAGCAATTCTATATTTTAACTTTTGTCTCTGATTTAGATATTATATGCAGCCCAATACTTTCGACATTCCCTGTGCTGTTGGACCAGACAGACCTGCTAGATGCCCTCAGGGTGAGAAGGGAGGGGACTGTGGTCATGCTCATTTAGTGTTAACAAATTATGTAGAGTTTTTGGAAAAAAAGAACCATAAACATTTGTTTAAATTACCCTGATTTTGTAAAACAACTGTTTCCTTTCAGAGTGCCTGGCTGGAAGCTGAGACCAACATGAGCAGAGCACAGAAGGTTGGTGTGCATATAATCGTGAAGTCAGATCAGTTGATGCAGGTGGAAAGCTTGGTTAGGTTGTTGCATGATAATGTGTTTTTAGGAGGACAGAACGTAACACTTTGTGTGTAATAGCAGCACTAGCCTGCAGGGGATGCTGCAGATATGAGTGAGAAAACAGTAGAATAATAAATAATAATCCGCATAATAATGCAGATGTATTTTGGTGTGGCCATAATTTAATCAAATGTAATAATAAATAAAGTGTGATTCTCTGCATGTGTGTTTGTTTGCAGAGGGACTTGTCATATCTGAAGCAGGAGTTTAGTAAAGTCTACATGTCATCGGTGTATTTCCTGCTCCACTCACCCTCGCTGCCCTCCTATCGCTGGGCTGACCCGCCCTCAGAAGAACAGCGGGCCAGAGTCATCTATACCACCTTGGAGGCTCTGAAAAACAATCAGCAAACCACCAGCCAATCAGGAACTCCAGCAGTCTTTTTCAACTCATCTCATTCACATCTTGCTTTTGATATCCAAGAGTTGACCTTTGATCTCCTTTGTGTGACACGGTAACAATAGCATTACCTCTAGGACTGAAACTGTGCTTTGCATGGCTGGATGTAGGAGGATCCACGTCTCTGGCCTAAAGCCAGTTTTGGAGCTGTATCCACTCAAGTTTATTTTAAGCATGTAAATTACAGTGGATTGATGGTTATGTACACATCAACTTCACTGTTCACATAAAAATAAAAAATCATGTTTTTCCAAAACGTGATTTGTAGTTGTCATTTCTAAAACCTTCCTTATAAACAAAGGAACATCCCTGGGAATATAATACATACCAAAAATGACCCAAAATGTCATGGTAACTTGCCAGGCGAGAGTATTACAGAAAAACATCAAAAAGGCGTGGGGGATATGCTTAAATCTTGTCATTACAGCTGACGTGCAGCTGAGGGTTAGGATGGAGGACGGATTATGACATCATTGTTTTTCAACAGCTGCCTAATGGTTACCTGCATAAAAATTCAACAATGATAAAGTGCCTCATAGTGGCTTAAAAGATTCTTTGTAAATTATAAAATACGTTTGCAAAACATCTGTCCAATAGAAAGAAATCTAAGTATTTATATTTTTGGGCCTCCAAAACTTCAAAGCCCCATGGTACTCTAAAATGTACTTTATTTTGCTAAAATGAAATAAATGTGCCAGTTTTAAACTTGTAAGCCTAATATTTAATGTATTTTTTTTTGTGGTGACCAAAAAAACAACAACCAGAAAACAGTTAATGTTTGCAATGGTTTGTCTTTCCCTTTGTAAGTTTGTTCAGTAGGGAATGCTTAGTTTTAACAAACCCAATTTTTTAAGAGTTTTATCAATGAAGACATTAGCCTGCTGATTGGCTTTCAGTGTGATTTATTGAAAACAGCCATCCTTAAGGTGTCTCAGTGCAGGAACATTTTTCTCTGTTGTCTGCCGTGGTGGAAATTAAACATTTAAATAATCTGGTGAGACAACCAGTTGGGTATGGTAAGAGGAAACATTCATTATAATAAAATAAAGGAGAGGATTGAAGTGAAGGTGGTGGAGGAGTATAAATACCTCGGTGTTCACCTGGACAACAGACTGGAGTGGAGATGCAACTGTGAAGCCATCTACAAGAAGGGACAGAGCAGACTGTACTTCTTGAGGAAGCTTAGGACCTT
>JAHUTJ010033671.1:0-25426 GCA_036250325.1 Characodon lateralis
TCCACAGTTAATCCTGTTGGATGTGGTTCGTCCTTCTTGGTGGTATGCTGACATTACCCTGGATACCGTGGCTCTTGATACATCACAAAGACTTGCTGTCTTGGTCACAGATGCGCCAGCAAGACACTAAAATGACAGGTGCTTCAGTTTCATTGTCCAAACCCTGTACTTTAAAAATAAAACAGAAAAAAAAATGTTTTATTCTGTCACTTTTATAGTAAAATTTGGCAAAGAGAAAATACTGTTTAAACTAAATTTATTAATAGCAGATGTAAATCTTGTCCTACAAAACATCTTTTCTGATTTTGATCAGTCCAAAAGAACTGTCCAGTTTCTACCTGCAATCCATTACTTACTCCAATACTTTTTTTGCAGGTAAGTAGGCAGCAGGACTTCGTTCTAATTGACCATTTTCAGTGTTGTGCATACGAAAAGCCAAAACATGTGACTTTCACACAAGCACTTTGTTAGAGTACATTGTAACCCTTTAATAAGGTGTCAAAGACGCAGCAAATGTCAGGTGGTTTTGTTCCCCCTGCTGTCCGTGTGTTGCATAATTAACATGTTCAAACGAGAGCATTCATGAGTGGTTTTAACTTTTTAACAGCTTTGAACTTACTGGTGCTTTTTATATATGACACGTTTGATTTGAGCATAGATCTAAAGAAGCTCAGTTGGGAAGTGAGCACTCTTTGAACAGAAACTAGAGACAACTTTAATTACCTAATGCATTTAAGAGTTAAGACAAGCAATACGTTGGGAGCCTTTCTTGATAATGTGTACATCTTCCCTTGCTTTAAACATAACAATATAAATTTAAGGCACTTGCCCTAACCATCAACTTTGATAGTTCCTGAGTGAAAGGAGCAAGGCGGTGAGGACAGTTTGTGTTTGCAGGTTTGAACAAAAATGTTCTGTTAAAGATGCTGTAAATTAACACAGCTTTAATAAGAACCATATTGAAATACAGCATATTAAATAACAGGACATAATTAAAAAGATATAAATAAGCAGGCAATGGCCAGTTTAAAAATGCAGTGTGATGACATAATTGGTACAATTGTTGGCATGACCTCATGACCTCTATTTTTTAAAACCCTAATTCATAAATACGTTTGATGAATGAACAAGAACTAGTTTATGTTGGAATGGTGAATTTAGTTAAGATATTTTAGAAGACGAACTATAAACGTAATAATTCAGTTTTAGGCAGTGTAAACTGAAATTACAGTTAATTTTTATGAAACTATGTTTGTGGCCATCATATTGGTCATTTTAATTACTATGGGGGGAATCAGATCCAGTGAACATTACTGGATATCAGCAGGTTTCTTCAGTTCTAAATGATCAGCTTGTTACCTTTCATTTTAACTGCTATGCTTATGCTTCTTTCAACCTCCTCTTTCTAAACTCACTCAGTTACATCTGTGTAAATGTGCCACATGGTGCATGCTGGGATATAAATGAGCTCAGCTCATTAACAAAAACATAATTGATATGTGTTGATTTGTTTTTCGCTTTGATGTTTTCTTTTTTTCAGAGCTTTAGAAGAGGGACACTGCGTGGTGGAATGTGCAAAGGGCAAGTACAGCTCAGGTGGACAGTGTCACCTGTGTGATCACACCTGTGCCACATGTATGGATGCAGGGCCTGCCAACTGTACCAGCTGTGACACAGGTAGTAGACGACACAGGAAAACTATTCTGTGTCAGCATGTGTGCTGAACAGATGGCTGACAAATTAAAAAAATCCCCTGGCCCCTGTGCAGTGTTTGTTTTAGTTTTTGCTAGCGCAGTTTGGATTCAGTTGTCTCCTTAGAGGGATGGTCACTGCAGATTATTACCTAGCTGTTCTGATTGATTATGCACTCCTGGTTAGACTCTTAAGACTGCATTTCATACTAACGAACCATACAAAAGCAGAAACAGAAGCAACAAAATTAGTTGGAAATTTAATAAAAACAATATTCAAATCCATACTGGTGGTTCATCAGTTGATCAAAGCAAAGACTTGTGAAAATCTGCATATAAATCTAGTGTTATTTTCTGACAGGTATTCACATTGTTATGACCCACTGATGACGAGAGCAAAAAGGCTTTTTATCTTCGAACAAGCAAGGCCTCTTGCAAGGTTTCTTTGCTACCAAGATTGTGCCCAGGCAACCAGTTATTTAACTTATATTAAAAGATCCTGATGGTCAAACGACAAATTGAAATTCAAAGGGTAGACCTAAAAGAACTTCACCTGCACTGAACTTGAAAGATTTGTTAGGGTGTCTATGAAAACACAGACAGATCCTCAACCCAAATCAAACTGTCTACAGCACGAAAGCCATGCCATGCCATGCCATGATAGCATCCTAGCAAGATAGGAGTTTAAAGAACTAAAAAACACCTTCAAACCTCTTTCCCATACCACAAACTTGCTTTGCTAGGGAGTACCAATGATTAAAAGGGAATGAGAAAGTTTTATTCTCTGACAAGAAATAGAAAATATTTTGGACAGTGCTAGTGACTTCTTACTTTTCTGGCATAACAAGAAGATCCCACTTTTGGACCATGCTGCATGTTCTCCTAAATTTAAACTCCAGAACATTTGGAATGTATAAAAAGGAGGTTTCCTAAAACAGATATTAAAAAACGTGGAGCAAAGTTCCCACCCACCTAATAAAAACACTTGGCACAGCGCAGCAGTAAAATGTGCGACCCATGTTTGGAGGCCTTAGTACTCAACACAGGCTGTTTGAGTCCTGGCCCATTGACCTTTGTGGCATGTCTTCCCCCTTTCTCCACCTCTTTCCTGTCAGCTCACTGTCAAAAAATTAGAAAAAAGGCCACTAGTGCTGCAAAGAAAGACTCACATCAAGCATGTCTAGAGAAGTTTTTGAAGTAATTACCAAGAGCGGTGGTACGCCTCACTTTTTAGTTTTTTAGTCCTGTTTTGAGATTTTTTTGGGGCTAATATTCTTTGCCCACTGTTTTGTCTCTCGCTCCTGTTTTTTTGCTGGGCATTTTGTAGTTAAACTCAAAACCTGATTATGATCAGCAACCTAAAATGTGAATACATGTAATTTCCTTTGCATTATCTTATTAACAAAGCTCATTTCACAAATTTATTTATGCTTATTTTTAATAAGATGGTGTGTCATATCCATACTCTGCACTCAAAAGAAAACAAGCAATTTTTAGTTTCATCCTTTGCTCGTACTGCCCATTCACACCAGACTGGCAATACTGATACACTATATTTATACTTATGGACCTCCACGGCCATTTAGATGTGGCTGGTTTGCAACAAATCCAGAAAATCTAATCTCAATGTGAAGTCAAGCTGGGATTTGTTACTGTTATGGCACTGTTTGCACTTCTCAAATAGGTTTTACCCTGCTGCTTGTTCAGCCACCTACTGGTTTTTACATTTGCTGTTTGATATTTTTGCACAATAAATTCAATTTCATTTTAAATACGTGTTGTATCTGAGAAAACATCATCTGTTTCAACCTTGCTGTGAAAACTCCATCTCTACTTTTGTCATTTAACCTGCATTAGATTCACATGATGTACGTACGAGGAGTTTCTGTATGGAAAGTGTCCCATCCTGCACAAAAATTTTAATCTGTCACTCATTTCTTTGCCTTCTCTTCTTCATCACTAAAAACATGACTAGATGTATTTGACTGATACATTTTACATTCGAACTGGAGACCTAAAAAACCCAAAACTTCCTTCAGTCACCCAGCCTAAGTGCAATATATGTCACAGTGGGGTTTTGGGGTGGACCGAAGCACAGACAAGAGCTCAGGCGCAGCATTTCAAGCTGTCTTCAGTTTATTCAAAATATCAAAAAGGAAACAAAAAACACCTCAGATGTAAAACAGAGTCAGAAATCCAAACTTACAAAATTTTCTGCAGGAACATGCGGAACTCAAAGCATGGACAAGGGCAACGAACGAAGGTGAGAGACGAGAGGAACCAGCCAAAGGCAATGAAACAAAACCAACTAATATACAGAGGGAGAACAAAGGCAGGTAATCAAAAGAACTAAGAACAGGTGTGACAAGGAGGCAGAGGGAGCAGGTGAACCTTATAAAACCAAAGCATGAGGAAAGGGACTAAAGACAAGACAGTAAGCAGACCTAAATGAAACTATAAACCAAGATAAAAATAAAGCGTAAGAGTCAAGGATAAACATGAACTGAAGGAAACTGAGAAACTGGAGGGAACACAAGAACCTAAGAACTTAGTAAAACAGAAACCATAAGGAAACCCCGACTACAAAAGTAAACAAACTCAAACCAACACTGATAGAATAAAACTAAGAATGAAGCAGAGGAAACGAGGACTATAATTAAAGTAAACAATAACTAAAGATAACCTATAGAGGAGAGGCTGGATAACAAAGATGAACTAGGGGAACAAAGCTAAGAAGAACAGGAGAATAAAGGGAACTTANCTAAAAGGGGAAAACAAATGACGAGAGGAGTAACAAAAAGGAAACTAATAAATAAGAGAGTGCCAGAGAACTCTGATAAATAATAATAATCATCATAATAAGGAAACCCTTCTAAGAAAACAGGAAACCGACGCCAAGGGAACTAGTAGCGAGGAGAGCACACTGGGGGGCAGAAGATAACCAAAGCAGAAAACCACAACAAACATGAATACAAAAAAATACAAATAAGAAACATCTAGCTAATAAGGTAAACAAAAACACAAAACCAAAAGCAAAAACCAAATTGTCGTACCACGACAATATAAAAGTGTATGTTGCTTACATCTTCACAGTTGAGAACCAGATGTATACCAATCTCTGTGTCCAAGCAACCTGATCATGACACTGTTCACATTTGGACTGAAGAGCATGGATTGGTTATTTCAGCCACTTGGTGAGCTCTTTTAGTTGCAGCTACAGCAGTAGCGGGATGCAAGGAGCAGCACCAGAAGAGTTATAATGTTCTCAAACACTGCCAGCCTGGTGCAAAAAAATATATATATACACTTGGCATTAGGTCAGTCACCCTAAAAATCTCTGATTGCCAAGTCAGGCAGGAGCGTATGGACCACATGTCACAGATGAGATAATGCTACAGCTACCAGGTACCTCCGCGCAGCACCCACTATCCAAATAAGCTGCTGCCCCAAAAACAAACCACCATGATCTCATGACAGAAGTTTTGTGCGCTCTTTACGCACCCAAGACAACATCTCCAAGGCCCTCCAGAGACCATTTAAGCTCCGGCTGATTATTTATGCTATATTGTGATTTTAGACACTTTAGTGGAAATTTAGATGTTTGAGGTTTCATAGTTTTTTCCTTGAACTGCCACTTTAACGTGGTGGAGGGGTTTGAGTGCTCAAATGATCCTAGAGGCTATGTTGTCTGGGGCTTAAATGCCCCTGGTAGGGTCTCCCATGGCAAACAGGCTCTAGGTGACGGGTCAGACAAAGAGCGGTTCAAGAACCCCTCATGATGACTATTAAATTGAGGCACGCGATGTCGCCCGGTACGGCGGAGCCGGGGTCCCACCCTGAAGCCAGCCCTGGGGTCGGGACTCATCGGAGAGCGCCTGGTGGCTAGGTTGCTCCTCGCGGGGCCCGGCCGGGCCAAGCCCGAACGAGAGACGAGGCCATCCCCCAGTGAGACCACCACCTGCAGGGGGAACCGTGAGGGACCGGTGCAAAGAGGATTGGGCAGCGGACGAAGGTGGAGACCTCGGTGGAACGAATCCCCGGATGCTGAAGCTGGCTCTAGGGACATGGAATGTCACCTCGCTGGGGGGGAATCAGCCTGAGCTTGTGCAGGAGGTCGAGATATATCGACTAGAAATAGTCGGGCTCACCTCCACACACAGCGTGGGCTCTGGTACCCATCTCCTTGAGAAGGGCTGGACTCTCTTCTACTCTCAAGTGGCCCACGGGGAGAGGGCGCAGGTTGGGGTGGGTTTGCTTGTTGCCCACCAGCTCAGCTGTCTCGTGTTGGGGTTTATCCTGGTGGATGAGAGGGTCGCATCCCTGCGCTTCAGGTTGGGTACAGGTCTCTGACTGTCGTTTCGGCCTATGGGCCGAGCGGTAGTGCGGAGTACCCAGCCTTCTTGGCGTCCCTATCAGGGGTGCTGGATAGTGCTCCTCCCGGGGATTCCATTATTCTGCTGGGGGACTTCAACACCCACGTGGGAAACGACAGTGACACCTGCAGAGGCGTGATCTGAATCCGAGTGGTGTTTTGTTTCTGTACTTCTGTGCTAGTCACGGATTGTCCATAATGAACACCATGTTCAAACATAAGGGTGTCCATCAGTGCACTTGGCACCAGGACACCCTAGGCAGGAGGTCAATGATCGACTTTGTTGTCGTATCATCAGACCTTCGGCCGCATGTTTTGGACACTCGGGTGAAGAGAGGGGCTGAGCTGTCCACAGATCACCACCTGATGGTGAGTGAGATCCGCTGGAGGAGGAGAAAGCTGGACAGACTTGGCAGGCCCAAGCGCATAGTGAGGGTCTGCTGGGAACGTCTGCTGGAGCCTTTGGCCAGGGATGTATTCAACTCCCACCTCCGGGAGAGCTTTGACCAGATTCCGGGGGATGTTGGAGACATAGAGTCCGAGTGGACCATGTTCTCCACATCTATTGTCGATGTTGTTGCCCGTAGCTGCGGCCGTAAGGTCTGCGGTGCCTGTTGCGGCTGCAATCCCCGAACCCGGTGATGGACACCGGCAGTAAGGGACGCTGTCAAGCTGAAGAAGGAGTCCTATCGGCTGTGGTTGGCTTGTGGGACTCCTGAGGCGGCTGACGGGTACCGTGAGGCCAAGCGTGCCATGGCCCGGGCGGTGGCAGAGGCAAAAACTCTGACCTGGGAGGAGTTCGGTGAGGCCATGGAGAAGGACTACCGGTTGGCCTCGAAGTGATTCTGGCAAACCGTCCGCCGCCTCAGGAGGGGGAAGCAGTGCTTCACCAACACTGTTTACAATGGGGGTGGGGAGCTGCTGACCTCAACTGGGGACATTATCGGGCGGTGGAAGGAGAACTTTGAGGATCTCCTCAAACCTGCCATCATGCATTCCCCGATGGAAATAAAGGCTGGGGACTCTGGGTTGGATTCTTTCATCACCCAGGCTGAAGTCACCAAGGTGGTTTAAAAGCTCTGCGGTGGCAGGGCTTCAGGGGTGGATGAGATCCGCCCTGAGTACCTCAAGTCTCTGGATGTTGTGGGGCTGTCATGGTTGACACACCTCTTCAACATTGCGTGGCGGTCGGGGACAGTGCCTCTGGACTGGCAGACTGGGTTGGTGGTCCCCCTTCATAAGAAGGGTCCCGGATCCCCCGGGAAGGGTCCCCTGCGACCCGGTCCCGGATAAGCGGAAGACGACGAGTACGAGTAGTTTTTTTCTGTTGCAATTAGCATCCTGCTTAAAATCTAAACAATGCCTATAAAAGCACTGTATCAATATATCTTTGTTACCTTTGTCTTCGTTCCTGTTATGTTTTTTCTGCTCAGAATCTTTTACATTGCACATCAATACTAGCTAGTAACTTCCATTCAAAGTAAATGAAATAGAATTGCTTGTGCAGATATTTACCCTAACAAACATATTTAGAACTGAAAGCTTCAGCTCCATATTGCATGTTTTTCTCAGATAAGTTTGGACTGGAACGTTACCTGCATCAAGGCCAGTGTCTGGACGCCTGTCCTGAGGCCTTTTACCACACAAATGAGAGAACCTGCGACCGCTGTTCTGTAAACTGTCTGCTGTGCTCCAGCCCAAACCACTGCCTACAGTGTAACTCCTCCTACTACGTGTCTGATGGACGGTGTGTGAAGCTAGAGTGTGGAGAAGGTAAAGAAGGTCAAAGCCTTATTTATGAGACAGATTTTTGGACATTTAATATGTGACCTCGGATCATCTCATGTCCACCCTCAGCTCATTCTTAGCCTTCTGGTCTGATTGTTTTTTCCCCTTTCCTGTCACTTTGTCTGCTGTCTGTGCTCACAGGGGAGGTAGAGGATCCAGATTACGACGACTGCATGGCCTGTGAGGAAGGCTGCAGAAAGTGTGTGCTGTGTAAGTCACAGTTCAGGTCCAATAATAAAGTTTTCTAGAAATGAGCAGTGCCAACAAAAGATGAAGTTCTCATGTCAGTGTATGGAAAAAAGAGTTCAGAGGGTTTGATTTCACATAGTTCCTATATAAAGAAAGCTGAGTTTTTTCTGTGCTTTCAACAGATAACCCCAGGCACTGTCTGTCCTGCATTGAGGGCTTTTACAAGTAAGGCTGTGTGCCTCGCTGTCGCCACGTGTGATCTCACCTCTGTTCCTTATTCTGCCTTTCATTTCACTGCTATACCTGACCAAAAAGGCTTCATTTCGGCTGGGAGAGCAGAGTGGATTTCCATGTACTTATCACCGCATGTATTGACTGCTGCTTTTATTATCAGCTTTCAGGATGGCTGCTATAAAAACTGCCCAGCGAAGACATACGTGGAGGAGGAGATGACCTGTGCTCCATGCGAGGACAACTGCATGAGCTGTGATGAACATGAGTGCTACTGGTGTGAGACGGACCTTTTCTTATCGGGTAAAACTCCTCCTGGAAAATAAAGCCATTGAATAATAGTAGACCTTTTTTTATTACAATTCAAAATCTGATGTGGTATAACACTGAGTCATCACTAGTTTGAATTGTGAAATGTTCAAATTTTTAATGAAATAAACAAGTAATTTGATATTTTAAAGCAAATCAGAGGTAAGCTTAAGGGCTCAAGGGAAAGCAAATTCATTATTCCATTATCATAATTTTGTACTGAAACTGTAAAAAAAAAAAAATCCAGCATGCAATATGAGTACATTTATTTGCTGGGGGAAAATAAAGTTACATTAAGGAATATATGTTTTTCGTAGTTTAAAACAAAAAGACGTGCTCCTGTAAGTACCTGAAACCTTTTAAAATTCAAACTTTGCTTTTTTAAGTTTAAAGTTGTTTTATGTAGTAATCTAAGACTTATTTTTACTCCGTGGTATAAATGTGTGAAAGACATACATAGAGTAGAATATTTCTCTTCAAAATGGGAAGGACCTTTTTTAACCTTTATAAGTCAGTAAATGACTATAAAAAATAGTTGTTCACCTAAAGATTCTTACATCTACAGTCATATAATAATTATAAAACTGAATAAAGTTGCATGAAGACTGAGGTATATTTTGCCACCATGCACAACAAGGATGATGGTATGACAGGTAAATAATATCCCTGAAGCTTATTGTTAAGAACTGCTTATGCTTTAGTCAGATAAGACTAATTTTGAGAGTTTTAGCCACAGATGCTCAATGCTCAAGATGGATTTAGCATGAAAAAAATATGATTATGTGAGAAAAACACATCATGCCCACTCATGGGTATAGTACAGGATCTTTGAGGCTCCAGGCCTGTTTCTCTTGTAACAGCTCTGAGAGACTTTATGATGATTAGGGGTCATCATAAGGTCTCTCAGTCAGGTAATGATCCACAACTTGTACCTTATCAACAAAAAATGGTTTACCAGACACATAGTCAAGTTTTATCCTTTTTTGTCAAACTCCATTGCTCCAGATCAACAACAATGTGATATCAAACAAAGATAATATGAGAAAGTCTAAAATTCAATTTTCAAATTTTTATTTAATTTATTAAGGGACAAACAATATTTAAACCAACCAAGACATGTGTAAAACTTCAAGCTGAGATTTTTTTCACACGCCACATCACAAAAAAACTCAAAAATCAACATTCTGTAAATTCTTCATTTCCCCTGAAAACTTTCCTGTCGCAAGGCACCTAAATGTGTTGTTTTGGAAGTAGGATTTAACATTGAGGAAAGAGCTTCGTCCTCTGTGGTATCTTTGTTATGTGATGAGAACAGTGTGGGATACTTCTGGAGCATGGATAAAAAAGTTCTGAGATATAATTAACATTTCACTTCCCCTTGGAGCTGCTGGAAGAATTTCATAAGGACTGCAGTCTGAAAATGGAATTGATTTTATTTTTTGTACTATTGGGTGGTTTAGAATATCCCTTTTTTTTTTAAATCAATGCTCTTAAACCATACATCCTTGTAAAAAAGCTATATATTTTAGAGTACAGAAGGTCATTGCTTTTCTAAATGAGATGGTTGAATTCCAATGTGGAGATGGGTTCCTTGTTACTATTTGAGGATATACGTCTAAACGCTATCTTCTTGTGTAAATTTAATGTACCTTAGAAGATAATCAGAAATTTGCATCAGTGCTCTAAACACACATATCATTGTATTTGGTAGGAAATAAACAAAATAAGGAATATAAATAATATTCAAACAGATATAGCTATGTGCCATGGTGGTGAAAGCTGAATTGTATTCTTAAAAGTAATTTCAGTTCATTTTGAATTGTGGTACAGGTACAGTCATTTTTATTCCACTGCAGCTTCCAAAGCTTATTCAGATGTTTTTTTTTTTTTTTTGTTTTTTTTTTTGAAGGGGGGGGGGGGTGTTGTTTACTAATTTAGTTATATTTTTGTGATTTCATGAAAGAATATCCAAACCCCTTATGATGTGACCCCTTGCCACAGTAGAACCACAAACTTCAATGTATTTTAATGGACCTTTATGTACGAAACCAAATTAAACATGGTTTCCAAAATACTTTACAAACAAAAGTCTAAAAGTGAGGAATCAGAGCCCTTCTGAGTTAATATTGTGTATAACCAACATCTCCATCCATCTTTCAATCAAATATCAGCTGCTATTTCTCAACTAAAGAAAAGCATCCCCAGCATGATCCTGCCACCACATGTAACCAGTGCAGTGTTAGTTTTCCTCCACGCCTATGGTTTTGATGGAATACACAAGTGCGCTCACACTCAGACCCACAGGTGTTTAGATTCAGGTGTTAACAGATACACAAATGATCTATATTGAGCCATATTTACCACTAAATACATCTTGCATTCATAAGTACCATGCACTTTTTGGTACTTTGTTAATATGAATGTTTCTGCAGGTGTAGAAGCAAGCAGGGTGTTATCCTGTATTATCTTCATCCTTCCTTCTCTCCTCCATTCTTTTCTCCTTCTCTCCCTTTTTCCTTTTAGCCCCACCTGTCTCTTTTTCATGCTTCTTTCGTGCGTCTCCAAGTCCGTCACAATTAAAATAATCCCAAAGCAGTTTCTAAGTTTATTTTATAAATATCAAGCAAAGCTTTAAAGTGTTAGCTGCAATGCTCCAGTTGTGAAAGTAAATCTGTTGGGCTTTTTCTTGGCACTCAGCAATTCTGAGCGCTACTCTGCCGGACAGGACACGGTTAAAAAAAAGAAAAAAGAAATCAATACTTTTGCAGGGCACTCTCAAATGTGTAAAATCAGAAATTCAGGGATTGTGTTTGTTTTTTCAAAAAGTCTGAACATGTTTAGCCAATGGGTTACATCCAGCTATTGTCTCACAAAACAAAATCTTCTTCCTGTTTTTTCCCAGAGGGGAACTGTGTCTCAGTGTGTCCGGATGGTTTCTACGGCAATGAAGACTTTAACGAGTGTGAGGAGTGTCACCCAGACTGCGAGGTGTGTACTGGCCCAGAGAACACCGACTGTCTGTCGTGTGAAGAGGGGAGTACACTTGCAAACAGGGAGTGTGTGCCAAACCGCAAGGTCTGTCCCATTAAGACCTTTCTCAACGGTGAGACTAATAACTTATATTCCACTAATCCAACTGTCTGCTCTTAATGAAGCAGGGATTTGGCCACTTTCAGAGGGGCAGAAATGAAATGGCGGAGGGTAATTGGTCTGCGTGCCACCGTCCATGAACCCTGTACCATCGTACGGACTCAGAGCAGAACGAATGTCGAGCAGATAGACTTTAAAATAATTGACTGTATATGCAGCACAATTTGTTCCCTCCATGGACAGACTTGAAACAGCATGAAAATTACTATGAGGCAGGGTTTCTTAATTATAGGGGTTTAAATATCTGACAGAATTGCACAGGTAACTTCAAAGTTAAAAATATAGTTTTGGTAAAAAGTTAACTTACATTCAGTCTGGAAATAAATGTGTTTTTTGGCCTTTAATAATGCATTTTGAATAGATTGTATTATTGCTTTTGTCAGTGTGGATTTAGCTGTGCAACAAACATTCACTGAATTTCAAGAATTGGTTGTATGAGTTTTACTGTATTGTGGATATTGTCAAATCCTTACTTTTTAAAAATGTATACATATATAAAAAAAAATACATACACCCCCACTAAAAGTGGTTAAGTTCCTCTCAGCAAGTTGCTGAAAAACCACACTCTTTTTTTCACCACCACCAAGCTTCTGATATAATTTTGGATTCTTAATTGACCCCACTTTGACCCCACTATTTGTTGATTATGTTTTATGGTTGAAGTCGGGAACGTTCAAAAAGCTGAATGTATGTTTTATCCATTCCAAAACTAGTTTTGATGTGTTTGGGATCATTGTCCTTTTGGAGTGGCCAGTTATGTTTCAAACATCTGATCCAAACTCTGACCCGCAAAAGATGTCCAGCAACATCCTGCTCATATGGACCATCCAAATACTCTTTGAATAAAAGTTACATCATCAGACGAAAGCATTTTGCTATTCAACTACAGTGACAAAAAATATGTTGGGAGGAGTCAGTTTTACACTTAGCATTATGACATGGGACTGTTTTGCTGCCAGCGGCATATTGCACAAAATGGGTGGATCAGTAAAGGAGAACTACCTCCAAATTGTCTGACTTCAAGTATCAAATATCCAGCTCAACAGCTGGATATTTGATACTTGGACATAGTTAGTGTCACAAAAGGGGTGGTGGTTGTGGAGGAGCCCAATGGGTCGGATGCGTATGTTTGACCTTGCTTGACAAATTTTGACCATGCCTGGATCTTAGAAAATCTGCAATAAATCCAAATTTATGAATTCTTTCTTTTGGAATTCATGAAAGTTTGTTGTATAATGATTCAATCCCATGAAAAGGAATGACTGTTCAAATGCATTCTTATAGCCCAAATATTCCTGCCGCGATGAGTGAAAGTAATTTACAGATCTGCTAGAAAGTTAGAATGAATTCACAAAAATAAATCAAATATGGAATGCTTCATCTTGTGCCTGATGTGAGGTCAGTGAAGTGAGAGTAATGTGTTGCCCTCAAAAGGCTTCTAAAGTTAACATGTAAATGCTTAGTTTGAGCAATAATGTTGGATCTTTTTGCTATTTGCTCTTATGCAATGACAATTTAGGAGAAATGCTTTCACACAGAGTAATACCTCTGTTACCAACTATTTAAACCTGTATCCTAAACATAAAGCTACAGAAAGTTACACACAGCATTAACAGTTACTATTTCAGTTTCTGTCCAATTCTTGCTAATATAAGCAGTTGGAATATAAAGATGGCAACCTGTAGTTTCTCAGTCTCATGGTAGAATCGTGTCTTTGCTTTGTTGTTTTGTTCTGTTGACAGTCATTATCCTAAAACCACATTAAGCCAGTGATGTGTACTGTGATGGTCCTGGATCAGGGCTCAGCTTTCCTCTTGTTTTCTAACAAAAAGCCACTTTATCACTTGTGTACTGTGATAATCCCTGCTTTGTTTTCCCTCCAGATTACGGGGTGTGTGAAGCCTGTCACCCATCCTGTAAATTCTGCTCTGGACGGGATGAAAACCAGTGCACCAAATGTGGAGAAGGTCTGTCAATCACCTGCGCTCTCAGAGTTGTGTCTGCAGTTTTGTACTCAACTGTTACAACACATTACATCCAGCTCTCTTGCCTGCAGGAAGATTTCTGACCATGCAACAGACATGTGTGGCGAGGTGTCCTGCAGGCTTCTTTGCCAACCGACTGAGCGGCGTGTGTGAGGCCTGCCCCCAGGGCTGCTTGCAGTGTGTCGATGCTCGGCACTGCAGCCACTGTCAGAGCTCTCGCAAGGCTCCGTTGTTCCTGCAGAATGGACAGTGTGTTACAGAGTGTGTCAGGTCAAGACTCTGTCCTATTGCTGTTTGATTTCTGGCTCATATAACTGTGCTCAGGGTTCCCATTTTAGCTCTGTTTGACAGTTGATTTTTATCAGTATGCAAAAATGTAACCCTGCAGGAAAATAACATGTTGTAAACACATCTCCTGAGCACCAGGAACAATATTTAAGGCAGATGCATTATAGACATATTTGCTTTTATGATTATTTGTCCTATTTTATTTTTATAGGCCATTAAACTGTGACATCCCCATGTCTGGGATCACCATATTGTTTTTTTTCTATGGTTCCATTAGCACTGACAGGTGTAGTTATCATATTCAAATTTTACCAACTTACCAAACACTTAGGCTCTTATTTGTCTGGATAAATTGTTAGTTGTCTTCTTTATTGAAGAGCTAAAAAAAAAGAGCACATCCATTTGCTTGTTCAGCCCTGCAGCACTTAAGACAGCTTGTTTGATATTTTTATATGCAATACAAGTCAAATTTGGCAGTAATAAAACAAAAACACAACAATTTATGGGTGTACCATTATACTTCTTGATAACATGTTTTTTCTACATTCATTCTACATTCATTTTGATGGAGTTAAGGATTATTCTGAAAAAAAAAAAATGCTATTTTTATACAGCCTGTTATACTGATGTGGGCTAATAAGCACAGTCAGTATATACATTGTCTTGCAGAAGTTTTCAAACACATTTTCATCATTTCATTATCATTACAAACTTCAATTACTTTTATTAGGATTTTATGTTATAGACCAATGCAAAGTAGAGGATAATTATGAAGTAGAAGGAAATTATACATATTTTTCAATTACTGTACATGAAAAAAGAATGAATAGCATAGCATACATTTGTATTCAACTCTCATTATAAATCCAGCTGTTCTGTGAAGCCGTCAGAGGTTTTTAGAGATCATTAGCGAACAAACAGCACCATGAAGACCAAGTGACACAGCAGACAGGTTAGAGATAAATCTGGAAAGAAGGTTAAAGCAGAATTAAACAATATCCATGGCTATAAACATCTCAAAAAGCCCTTTTTAATCTATTGTGTAAAAATGAAAAGAATATTGCACAACCTTAAACTGACCAAAACACACCCCACCACCTGAACTAGCAAGGAGACTGTTAATTGGAGAAGCACGCTAGAGGTGTGTAGTTATTCTGGAAAAGCTGCAAAGATCTACACTCCAGGAGAATTTCTCAGCATTTGTTGCCTTAACATACCTTTATGGTGGAGTGCCAAGTAGGTAGCAAAAAGATTTTAAGAAGTCCTGCAGCAAACATGTTAGAGAAGGTGCTCTGGTCAGATTAGACCAAAATTCAGCTTTTTGGCCTACATGCCAACAATTTCACATCCCCTTGAAAAGACAAACAACATCATATTTGCAGATGCTTTTCTTTATTAGGGACCCAGAAAGCTGCAGAGGGTTGACAGGAAGATGGATGGAACAAAACACAGTGCCATTAACCTGTTAGAGGCAGCAAAAAACATGGACTGAGGTTAAACTTCCAGCAGAACAATAACTCTAAACATGCAAACAAAATCACAGTGAAATGGTTTAGATTGAAATACACTTGTGTGACAATGGTCCAGTGAAAGTCCAGTCCTAAATCCTATCGAGAATCTTTGGCAAAGTTTGGAAATTCCTGGGGAGCAATGTAAATGCACCCCACATTTAAATTTTTTTTTTTCATAAATTGAAAACCATGTATCATGTTTTCCCTCTTTTCCGTTGTTCACTACTTTGTGTTGGTCACATAAAATCCCAATAAAGTACATTGAAAAATGGAGCAAAGGTTAATCTTCCAATAAAACAAAGGCACTAAATAGACAGCCAAAACCACAGTGAAATGGTTTGGATCAACATATGGATGTCAGAATGGTTCAGTCAAAGACTGGACCTAAATCCAATTGAATGGATTCTGTGGCAATTGTGCCTGCAGCAAAGGGTAGTTCTACAAAGTGTTGACTTAGGAAGGTTGAATTTTTAAAACATTTTGACAGCAATGTATCATCATCCTTTCACTTTACAAGCATACACTGTTTACATTGCATAAAATCTCAATAAACTGGTTGTATCAAAATGTAAATGATGGGGCAGGAATGGTTTTCAGATGCACTGTACTGTAGTGTACATGCATCACGTTAGTGTCCTGTCCTGTGATTTTATTTTTTATCAGCCTACTGATATTGGTTTAAATGTTTGCAGGGGTTATTCTGCAGGCCAGCTGTGTCTCAGCTGCGCAGTCGGTTGTGCATCCTGTGAGAAGAATGCCACTCACTGCCTGACCTGCAACGAGCCTCTCCTCCTGCATGATCACCAGTGTGTGCAGGAGTGTCCTCCAGCGCACATTGTTCAGGATAAGGAGTGCCATCACTGCCCCCCAGCCTGTCAGGACTGCAACCTCCTCGGACAGTGCACAGGTATGCAAACACAAAGTTAATCTGCCAGAACTCACTTCACTTGTGCTTTTCCATGGGTAGTAAGTGGAGATCAACATTTTGTGCATAATAAAATCTTGTTCCATTAACTTTTGTAGCAACAAACATACCATACCTAAAAAACATAATGTATTTTAGATTCTTATTTGATAATTTGTCTCCTTACCTCTTACATAAATGCATAAATGGACATCAAAGGCTCTGTTTTTCCACATACTTGTTTGGATTAAAAAGAACATAGTGTAGTTTTCGACTCACAGCTGTCTTTTTCTATGTTAATATCCAAATATAAGAAATGTGATAGTTGACTTTTCATCCACTTGCAGTACTGCTCAAAATCTGGAACACTTTGTTTCATTTCACTGACTTGCAATTAATTGTTCTTGGATGTAGTTGGAAAGCTGCTCTCTTTTTGCAGGCTGTGAGGACTATCACTTTCTCCACGAGGGCCTGTGTGTGCCAGACTGTCCGAAGAAGTTCTTTGAGAACCATGAGCGAGGGGAGTGTCTGCGCTGTCACGCCGACTGTGCTTTCTGTGACGGCCCAAACAGCAATGACTGCAATGCCTGCGTCCTGCCGGAGGCCATCCTGTTCAACGGGGCTTGTCTGGTACCATGCCCCTCAAGCACATACAAAGATGCAGTTACAGGGGAGTGTAAAGGTGAATCTTACAATGCAAAGCATGCATTTGTACAAAATGGTTTTTAGGACAGATGACTTGTTAGTTTTGCAAGAAAATCTACTCATCTGATTAAAATTTAGTTGCAACTAAAAGTATGCCAAAGTCATATGTCACCTCTGAAACTGAGCTCCCTTCACGCATTTGCTCAATTATATTCTCTACTTTGCCTGAGTGTGTTTCTTGACGATGGCTTAGACTGAAATAGCAAACCTTTTCAAACGGTTAACAGGCAGCTGTCAAACGTTGGAAATGCATAGTGATGCCAGCGACAGTTCCCTGGAGGTAGACACACCGCTCTGGCTTTGTTTTGTTTTGTTTTTTTGAAAAACACAGAGGATGGTTTGTTTCTCACAGGAAAAATTGTAGGCAATGCCTACATTAGTTGCTGCTGAAAGGAGCTGCCAGGAGAAAGATATTCAAAGGGAATACCAGTGATGTACTGCAAAATTGTTGTGATACAGAAGATATTACACAAATGGTATTTTTAAACCACAACTATTAAAAACTGTCAGATTAAATCTACAGTAAGTAAACATATACAGTGGCTTGCAAAAATATGCATGCCGTTTGAACTTTTTCACATTTTGTCTCCTTTAAATCACAAACTTCAATGGAGATGTTATGCGGTAAACCTGCACAAAGTGGTCCCTAAATGTGAAGTGGAACAAAGCCTCCAACATACTTTCTATTTTTATGTTCTTCTCTATCCTCATAATGCTATTTTCTCGCTAATGTTCACTAACAAACCTCTAAAGCCTATAAAAAAACAGTTATAACGAAATTAAATTACACACTGGTGGATCTTATTTACGAATTAGGTGACTCCTGAAGACAGTCTATTGTATAAGATTTTACTTGGGATATTATAGTAAAACGGCCTGTACAAAAGCGTCTGACACATTTGCAGAATAAATCTTTTCTTACACTTTTTCCATAACAACCTTTGAACAAGTGCACTTTTTCCTGTACATTATGTATGTACTACTTTGTGTTGTCTATCACATAAAATGCCAATAAAATGGGGCAGAGTGTGCAGCAGTGGTAGGCTTAGGCTGCTGGAGGACATAATGACCACTTTTCCTTACTCTGCAACATTCTCCTAACTCTGCAACTTTGCATTATTTGATGTTATTTCAGCTTTTAACTTTATGTTCTATATTTGTTTTTTCACTTAATAGAACTTAAATCTGATCTGGCGTTCTGTTTAGCTGTGACACCTTGCTAGGAGGTATTGGCAGAGCAAGTGCTCTCAAACACTTAACATTATCCTTCTCTTGATGATAGACTTGGTCCAATTTTGGCTCAATGTTTTTTAACATAGTTTTACATAGAAAGTACTCCTAGATCAGCGCTTCGGTGTTTTTTATGTGTGTGTATGCTCTGTCTTCTCAAACCCCCAGTCGGTTTTGGCAGACAGCTGCTCACACTGAGCCTGGTAGACACAGTCCACTGTGTCTATCTGCTTGTTCAGGAGGACTGAATGTTGCAATCAGTGACTCAACGCAATCTACTGGGTTTCCTTAGATAGAAAACGTTTTAAGCAATTTGAATAATAAACTGAACTTGACTGCTTTGTTTGATTACTAGGATGAATTTGGAATGTATGTACTTAATTTGATATCTGTCTGTATGATTCGATTGAATTGACGTGCCTCGAGACGTGTTGTCATTGGTGCTATATAAAGAAACTCAATATAATTGAATTGGCAGAGGCTATTACTCGACACACCCAAAATCATTTAAAAAATCTCAATATAATACATTGAAGTCTGTAGTTGTAAGATGACAAAGGTTTTGAATACTTTTAAATACCTATGTAAGGCACTGCAGAGCCTGTGTGGTATAGTTACTATATGTACTGATAACAATATTTAATTAATTTACTATTACTTTACTGTTGCCAGACTGTGATGCATCATGCCTCACATGTTTTGGGCCCCACATGGGTTCCTGCACCAGCTGCAGGGAGGGTCAAAAACTGGACGGCCACAACCACTGTGTCCCATTGGCCAATAAGTGCTTGCCTCATCAGTACGCAGACGAGGACGGGGAATGCCATCCTTGCCACAAATACTGCCACAGGTGTTCCGGTCCTGGCAAAACCCACTGTTTGAGTTGTAATCAGGGACGCCTCCTGCTTGGTGAGTCCAGTTTGGTTTGCGTTAATTCTCAGAAGTATGTGCTTCTGATGGTTTTAGAAAACTTTGTCTGTATGTTTGTGTGTGTTGGTGCAGATGGTGCCTGTGTAGACGAATGCCCAGCGGGCTACTATAAGGAGGAGTCGAAATGTGAGCAGTGCCACACTTCCTGTCAGTCCTGTGTTGGAAAGCAGAGCCACCAGTGCCTCACCTGCGAAGCCCACCTGTTCCGAGAGGCCAAAGAGTGCGTGGAGACCTGCCAGCACGGGTAGCTTAACCTGCTTACTATCAAGCTGTGCTGCTCATCCATCAGAGTTTTCTTAATAAATGATCAGCCTGGACACAAAATGTCAGTGTGGACTAGAAGAGATCACCAGACAGGTTTCTAAATTGCATAATAGTTTAATTTGGGATTTAGACACTCCTTTATGAGGCTCGGTGCAGTAACTGAAAGAGACAAATTAATGTGGCGGAAAATTGATGTGCAGTTAAATACCCAAGAGAAAGCAAAAAGGATACAGAGGGTCCATACCGTCAGAGCTGCATTTGGACAGTGCTACACCCCTCATCAATGACTGAAAGTCTTTTATTATGACTGCATCCCCTCTGTTATTTGTTTTTCTTGTCATATCTAGGTTGTGCTGGATGAGCATAACTTCATGTGCGGCGGTGAAATGGAATTTCTCATGGGAAAACTCTAACTTCATTTCATTTAATTTAATCTAATCTATCATAACTTTCACCATCTGTCCTCCAGTCACTATGGAAACCCTGTTTCAAGGACTTGTGAAAAGTGCGACCCAAGTTGTAGCGAGTGCATTGATGGAGGGGAGGAGCGCTGTCTTAACTGTGCTCCGGGCCTAGTCTACCTGCGAAAAGAAGGCCGCTGCCTGCCGTCATGTCCTCCAGGTTACCATCATGACCCTGCACACAGGACCTGCGAGCCCTGCCATGCTGGCTGCAGAACATGCTCAGGTACAAATATCTATTTTGTTAAATTTAAATACATATATCCACATGTACATACATAATTTCTAAGTGTAAGGATTATGAATCTGAGAATATTATGTAATATTTATATTTTAATATTTTATCAAATAATATTTCGGCCTGTTAAGGGTTGTCCTGTGAATACCAGCTCATTAAGGCGATGGTATTAGGACAAAATAGAAAGGTGTGAGACGAGCTCTGACATTATTGAACAGCAAAACTCTGCACACATGGAATAAATTCACACAATTTCTTAAAATACAAGAATTTATTAATAAAAATAAGTCAACTCAAGTAAACCATATTTCAATGAACAAACTCTTTACTATGCTAAAACAATCCAACTAAACTACCAGGCAGAATTAAAGAATAGGGAAGACTAATAGGCTATGTACAATATAAACAAGTTGATTAAAGATGATTGAAAACCATGACAAAAAGAGTGATGCAACATTACCATGCAATGTTTATGTTTGGGAACCAAGGATTATCTTGAAGAATCTGGAAGTGAAGTTAAGTTAGTCTTGGAACCAGCTTAAGCAATAATAAGCAAACTTTTAGACAACCATTCACAATGCAAGATCAGATAAAATATTATTTTAATAAAATAATGTTTTAAGAATGATCTGCTGAATAACCTTCTGGATGAATAATTCTCAACGGTGTCTCATTAGCTGCCTTTATTTATTAAATAATATTTGAAGAAATATTATTAAGGAAATGGTCAAATATTTAAGGGAATTTTGGAAAAGAGCCAAATCTTTCTGGAGAAATGGGGCTTAATGGTGTTTATTTAGTTGTCAAATTTAGTAAAATGATGTTAAGGACACATTATTTACTGGATTGAAAACTAACAACCTTTCTGGGTAAATATTATTTGGCAGCAAACACGTGTCCTTACTTGTTAGCAGTTGAAGCTAACAAAGGAGGCTAATAGCTTAGCACCAGATTCAAACACACACCTTTAAAAATACCGTCAATAAAAGGGTTAAAATGCATAAGCGCGGATGGCGCGTTATGGCCGATCTTCTGTTTAAAATCACCCTTCAAGTAAAGTTTGTCTTAACTTTAAAAACATACAAACAAAGAACAGAAAACCAAACTTCATAAAATGGAAAACATTTAGATCCTTTCAGTCTAAATCACTTCTATATTATTCTGCCCAAACACTTAACCTCATGAACTGTGGTGAGGAACATTGTCCAAGGCGGCGAAGTTTGAAGAAACATCCACAGTCTTTAGATGGTTAGCTACAGCTAACCTCCTTAGCTGTGGGGAGTGGCAGCAGTTCTGTCGGCCGGCCAAACTGCACGTTACCGTAACCACGGTGATGCGGCTCCTGTTGTGCTTCTCTCAGACAGGGAAAACCGCTTCACTCGGCTTGTAGAGACAGCGTCTCTACTGGGAACTTCTCTGGGACAGTTTGCTTCTGCAGGCCTCAGAGAGAAAGTAAGCAATGCTTATACCTTAATTTACCCCTTTTTATGAATGAATACCGGATTCTTTCAACAGTAATTCATCAGTACTTAACTTTGCATATGATCGCGGGATCGTATGACACCCTTGGATCCAGTTGAAGAGTTTATGTCTGTTTGCCAGCAAAGAGACATTAGCGCGCTTGTCTCTTCGGACAGCCTCGCAGCGGAGTCCCGGGTGGAAGAGATTGGGCCACGGGAAAGGGTTCGATCTCCCCCCCCCACTCCCCAGTTGCTGGAAGTAGGTTAATGCAATTTATTTTGGAAGTTCCAGGAAAGTCTGTACTGGCCTTTTATGTTGTAAACGTAGCTGTGGGTCCCAACATAAGTTATGTGATATCAATGTTGCTTTCTCCATGGACTCCAAAAAGTGGTGATCTTAATGAAGTCCCATTTGCGAAGTGCATCCTATAAAGATCCACTAATGAAAACCAAAACCCAATTTAACTGTTCATTACTGATGTTTGATTGTTAAGCAACTGTTTTCAATTTTCCTACAGCAAATAAATATGGGCTATGTAAAGATATAGGGAAATATACATTCATTTATGACAACACATCATTTGCCATTTCATTGCCACAGCCATTTTGACCAATTTTTACATATCTGACACTTACTTGAGCCTCTGAAATCAGTGCTTGTTAATTAAAACAACCATTTTATTACTTTTATTAGTAAAGGCTTGCTCAAACATGTGCTACCCAGCTATGCTTTAACTTCAAATGTTCTGTAGTGAGCAGGTGTATTTGTTAAGGTAATGCTATAAGAATATTTTCTTTCTTACAGGGTTACGACAGTCAAAAGAGTATATTAAAAAATAGATCCATTTATTCCAAGACATTATTCCCTATCCCTTTGTGTAGAAATTCCATCCATTCATCCATCCGTCCATCCATTCATGCATTTATCCATTTCACATCCATCCTTCATTCAGTCCATCTATCCATTTTTCATTCCATCTATTTAAATGTTTCCCATAAACATAATGAAGTTTTGTATTTATGCTTCACATATCAATTATATAGAACTGGGAACTATTAAAAGTTTTATTTGGAAAAGTATGGAATTTTGTTTTTAAAAGCATGTTGTAACCCTGCTTAAAAAACTATTAAAAAGAGTTCTTCTGAAACATAACTCTGAAACATTCCAGCCACAGATTTTAAGGATGAGCTTTGCATAGGCTTTCCTGTAATAACTGAAATAAGAGGCGACTGTGGCTCATCTTGCAATGTTGTGGGTTCGATTCCAGCTTCCTCCTGCCACATGTCAATGTGCCCCTGCGTAAGGCACCTAACCTCAAATTGCCTCTGGGTGAACGTGGCACTAGTGTAAAGTGCTTTGAGTGGTCAGTATGACTGGAAAGGTGCTATATAAGTTCAGTCCATTTACCATTTATCCGGAATGGACACTGATGAGAATGGCAATGGTATTCAGAACTCCCCAAAATTAATCAGAAAAACACAGTGAAAGAAGAGAAAACAGAAAAGAACTGCTTTCCTAACCATTAAAACTGAACTTTATACATAAGCTGACAATCAGATGAAACAGAATTGTTGTCAGACTTAGGCCAATTATAACCACGGGGTGCATAAATTAGCCTTCCCACTTTTTTAGGAAGACTAGACCAATTTTAACTTCCTCTAACCTAAAAACTATTTAGTTTTTTAGGTTAAAGGTTAGGTTAGCCCGTACCTCTTTTTATTCATTAAGCTAAAATAATCTAACCTTGGGGTAAATGGCTATCAAAGTTTCAAAATTCAGCAAAAAGTGCAACTTAGAGCACAAAAGAAAAGAAAATTGCCATTGGAGCATAAAGATATGTTGAAAAGAATTAGGTCAAACTCTCTCTGCATGTGTTTCTCATTCTAGCTTCTCTGCTTTGAGTTTGAATGGTTGTTCTGTCTGCACTCACACTTCATTTGACTTCCTCTGCTTTAAATGGTCATCCCTCCTGATGTTCAAAAATGATATTAAATCATACTGAATATATTCTCTGAGAATTTGTGGACAGTTCAGCTCCAACTTCCTTCATAGATACTTTTTCAAATGTTACTGGATATATGGGGTAAGGGTTGGGGCGGGGGGCGCAAAAATATGCTGTGGAGAAATAGAGGAAAGAGCTATTTAATAATAATTTTTTGTATTGATGTCATCACAGCTAGTATTGTTGCAGAAAGCAAGAGAGAGGCCTGCAGGTTCTTAGTCACTGTAAATTATCTGTAGATTAGTTTTTACATTCACATATTGTCTGACTTGCCAATCTTCCAGACACATTAACTAAAAAAAAATGTTCAGTCCTGAAAGGCCAGTAAAAAAACACCTCTTTTAATTAAAAAGCTCAAACCAGTGTGTGGCTTTTGTAATACTCGTTTCTGCCACCAGAGGCACTAAAGTAAATCCATAAACCTTAGCTGTCAGATTACCTAGTCAATGATTATTCAAAGAGGTGTGTTTAGGTACTCAATGCTCCATGTGCTAAATGTTGCCAATAGGACCGTTTTAAAATAAAAACAATGACAATTTATTTATTTTTTGTTTTGATTTTGGTCAGGTTCACTGTGTTTTCCTTTGTATTCAGTTATTTTCCTCAGCTCCTCCATTGAGAGTCATCGAACAGCTGCAATGAATTTAATTAATTACATCTACCTGCCCTTTGTTAATTCTTACAGTTATCACTTCGGTTTGTATTTAGGCCTTTCCTTTCCTTGTCTGATTCTGTTATTGTTCTACCTGTCCCTGTGTTGGTATTTCCTGTTGTGCTCCAGGTGAAGTTTTCTAAGTTCACTCTGTTTAGTTCATATGACAATTCTAGCTCACTTTGATTGTACCTCCTGTCTGTGTTTGGGTCTGTTAGAACAACAGAATGTAGATGAGTTAACATTGATCTGGATGTACTGAGAAGAAGTATACAAACTGCTGATGTGAGATAATGTGAACAGTAGGTTTCGGATAGAAAATGTAAAATATAAAGAGAAAAACATTTTACTATAAATAAGTCAAGTATTATAGCAATCCACTGAGATAATACAATGCTTTACATAAATGAACTTGGTTTTTGCAAAATTTCTTGTGAAACTGAGCTCACGCCATTGTGGAATATTTCAAATGATCCAGAAAATAGGCAGTTATTTACTTAAACAATTATACCGCTGACAGCTGAAGTAAATCATAACAATTTTACAAAGGCATCTGTCAAAAATGAGAAATATTAGAAGCAGTTCAGCTCCTGATCATAATGCAATAGCATCAGCAAACCAGTCAGCCTAACTGGCATGCTAATTGCTAGTTGTCAGCGAATAGTCAGAGCGATAAGACTTCTGGTTTGACCCACATATGCAGTGCTCAGCAATGACCAAAAGGGATTCGATAAGAAACAAACCCAACAGTTAGGATCTTCCTGGTCTTCATGGTCTGAAAAGATTTGTTCTTACACAATCCGCTGAGGAATCTTACTAAGGCTGTTGGATTGTATGTTCAGAACACTCTTGGAATTGTAACTTTAGATGAATATGACTCCATGGTTGCAGAGTGAAAAACTACCCTAACTGCTTTCCAGCCCCAGCAATGCTTACAGGTCCTTCTCAAAATATTAACATATTGTGATAAAGTTCATTATTTTCCATAATGTCATGATGAAAATTTAACATTCATATATTTTAGATTCATTGCACACTAACTGAAATATTTCAGGTCTTTTATTG
>JAHUTJ010033672.1:0-10741 GCA_036250325.1 Characodon lateralis
CCTCCACAGTCACCGGACCTGAACCCAATCAAGATGGTTTGGGGTGAGCTGGACCACAGAGTGAAGGCAAAAGAGCCAACAAGTGCTAAGCATCTCTGGGAATACCTTCAAGACTGTTGGAAAACCATTTCAGGTGACTGACTCTTGAAGCTCATCAACAGAATGCTAAGAGTGTAGAGCAGTAATCAAAGCAAAAGGTGGCTACTTTGAAGAACCTAGAATATAAGACATATTTTCAGTTGTTTCACACTTTTTTGTTCAGTATATAATTCCACATGTGTTCATGTGTTAATTCATAGTTTTGATGCCTTCAGTGTGAAGCTACAATATTCATAGTCATGAAAATAAAGAAAACTCTTTGAATGAGAAGGTGTGTCCAAACTTTTGGACTGTACTGTATATTGGTCACATATTACATAAATATTAAGCAAATTGTAAAAATGATCAATATATTAATGTGACAGACATAAATACACGCCTCACTAATTTTGGTTAATTAGAACATCTGGGAACCTTATTTTAAATGTTTATGAAACCATGAAACCATGGTATTTTAACTCAAGGTTACTATATCATTTGAATCTCATGATGGCCCACGCCTAACCTAAAATATCCCTTTGACCATACAAGGAAAAATGTTTTGGAAATTTTACGCAAGTAGGCTTTTCTAACTGTTTTTATTAGTGACAAAATGCAAACCAAATAAGAGGTGCCTACATACAATTTTTTTTTTTGAAAAAGTGCAAAAAACTGTAGAATGTGCTGCAAGGCTGTATGAGTGAGACAGTGACAGAAATCCCCAGTCCATCTGTGCTAGCTAATTATGCCAGTATCAGGAGCTAATTAGAAAGTGAAAAATGTGGAAATGCCAGATGCTGAATGCCCAGATCAATCACTCCTGAATGTAAGAGTAGCTTCTGCAAGTTAGACTGGATTTAGAATTTTATGCTCATTTAGATCTGCTGTAAAAGTAAGGGGATTTTGTTAAAGAGTTGTGCTAAAGTAGATTCCAAACAGATCCAAAAGTAAGATTGCTTCCTGTTTTGCCAGGCTACTGTTATTCGAATGAGATCGGCAATGAAAGTTTACCCCATTAATCATTACTACAACTGAGTCTCTCTCACTTTTTCATGAACAGTGCAGCACACTCAAACACACACTTTGAGGTGGGCCGGAACACAGGAAGCGCTGGCTGAAAATAATATTTGAGCATATTCCACTCAGACACCTCAGGGACAAACAAATACAAATAAACACAAGCTCCCTACAGTGCCACTGAATTCACAGCTTGATCTCAGTGGGATGAGACCTGTGGAAAAGCTAATCCTGAGGTGTGTAGATGATGTGGAAGGAGGCAGGGGAGGGGAACAGAAGGTGTCGGCACTCTGCAACTCAAACCAATCATTAACTGAAGACACAGAAGCAAAACAGAGTAATTTGTTGGGGATCTGAGGTTGCTCAGGTTACTAATGGTTTTAATGAAAACACCAACAAAATGGAGATTGCGGCAATGTGTCAGTCATGCACGAACTGAAATCTTTTTGTGCTCTGATAGATTTTCTATAGGTAGGGAGTTGCCATCCTTTATTGGACCATTGTGTGGCTGATTACAAAAAAAAGGATAGAATATAGAAAACGGAATGTATATGACCCTGGCATGTATTTCCAGTGAGAAAAAATAAACAGTAAAAGTAAACAGACCACTTCCTTCTGCTTCTATATGCACTTTGTGTTTTAGAAAATACACTACATTGTAAAAGGTATTCGCTCACCCATCCAAATTATTGATTTCAGGTGTTCCAATTACTTCCATAGCCACAGGTTTAAAAAGTACAGGACCAAGGGATACAGGCTGCTTTTATAAACAATTGTGAAATAATGGATTGTTCTCAAGGATTCAGTGAATTCCAAGATTGTACACTGATAGGATGTCACCTCTGCAATAAATCCAGTTATGAAATGTTGTTCCGACTACACATGCCAATGAAACTTCGTAACAAAGAAACTCTGCATGTTCGGAGGAATAATGAGGAGCAGAGGTCACAAATTTCCGGCTGAGTCCATAGCCATAGATCTCCAAACATCATGTGGTCTTCAGATTAGCTCAAAAACAGTGTGTAAAAGCTTTGTGGGATGATGTATGGCTGCATCTTAGCCTTACATCTCCAATTCCAATGCAAAGTCATGGATGCATTGATGTAAAGCAAGCTGAAAGAAGATGTGTTCTCTGAAGTGACAAACCATAACTGGAGTCTGGATTTGGCGGTTTAATTAGGAACAGCACTTGCCTGACTGAGTTGTGTACAGGTTTAGTGCAAGGGGATTATGGATTTTCAGGAGTTTGGCTCGCCCCCTAGCTCCAATGAAAGGAACTCTTAATGTGGGAGCATACCAAGACATCACAGAAAAAAACTGTGCGTACGAAATAATGATCAAAAACATCTAATTAGTTTGTATAGTTCCAAAGGGTGAGCTGACATCACAGTAAACCCTGTGGATTAAGAACTGGAAGACTTTCAGGTACCTAAGTGGATAAAGACAGATGAGTGAATACTCATCATACTTTCATACAGTACATACATTCATCACACTCATTTATGATGAAATAATATAGATTATTTCATCATAAATCTCAAAGTATGACTAGCTGTGTTTTTCCTGATGTTCTGATTCACAGTTATCCTTCTGTAGTGTTTATTTTATGTGTAGAAAACTGCATAGGTTTCCAAAACAAAAGATTTTTGACTTTGATTTTCTAGTACTAACTATCCATACCACTGTGAAAAAGTTTTTGGGGATTCATAATGAAGCAGTTAATTTTTAATCAGTAGGTTCAGCAGCTCTTCATCTTCTGGGCCACCAGATGTCACTAAATAGGACTGCTCAGAAAAGCTTCAAAGCTGCAGAAAGCTTCATTTGGCCATCACAAGTTTGATTTTGGGCTTTGGGTTTGTATTTTGAGGATTTGGTTTTGTCACTTCTGGTATGCCATAGCCTGTTTATCCTTTAATTTTGAGATCCCTCCACACGTGTTCTGTTATTTTAGAATTTCATTTATTTAGATTCTGATTTGAGTTGCTACCTTTTGCTTCTCTGTTTTCTTTTCCTTACTGCAGTTTCTGGGTTGTTTCTTTTTGTCACTTTTTAGTTCTCTATTTTCAGAGATTCTCCTGTTGGGTTGTATTCTATTCACTCTTTTCTAATAGGACTAGTTTCTAAATCCCTGCACATTCATTTTACTTTTTCTTCTTGGTGTTTATTGGTGATTGGCAATCAACGAATTGGTGCACCATTAAATGGTACAGAGTGTAGACTAGAATATTATTTGTATATTAATTTTGTTTGAGCAATGCTTCCTTAGATTCCTGCTTCTCCCAGCTGCACTGTGATCGTTAATCACCCACATGGTTTCTATTCTGCAGTCACTCCTCTAGCTGTTTGTCAGAACATTAATTCAAGTTTCTGTTTGCTGCTGATTCTTCCCTTCTACCGTGGATTTCCTGATTTCTGCTCTAGACTCTGGTTTTTTGTAAGTTTGCATTTTCTTCTGTTTTCAGCCTGCCTTCAAACTAAATTTTGCTCCTCCACAAACAATTCTTGACACAAACAAGTGATTCCAGATATTAAGACATGGAAATTATCCAAACCAGTGTGGCTCTATGTGGGGAAATAGTTGCACCCAAACCCTAATAGTGCCACCCTTGGCTGCAACAGCTTCCATTAGGCATACTTCTGTTGAAAATGTGTTTATTATTCATAAAGGGAAATTAAATAAATGAGAAAATTGGCAATTAGTCTTTTACACTGCTGCAGATAAGTTTTGACCCTTTCTATATTTTTAAATTCAGCCACATTGGAGGGCTTTTGAGCATGAACAGCCTGTGTAAGGTTATGGCACAGTATTTCAAATTGAATTAGGACCAGACATTTTTTTGAGCCACTCAAATGTACACTTGCTAGTGTGTTGCAAATCATTATCTGGCTACAAGAGAGCAACATTCACAGTTTCATCTATTATGGCATGTCATTCAGGTCCTGAAGCAGCAAACCAGTCACAGGCTAATCCACTACCACCATGGTTGACTGTCCATTATGTCAGTTGTATGTCTGTGCCAGTTTTATGCCAGATATTAGGGGAAATGCAGCTAAAAATGTTGATCTTTTTGGAATTTTCAGTCAACAGATGCCTTTCCTGAAAGTTGTGGGGCAAAATCTTATTTTATTTTACTTTTTGGCAAACGCGAGACAAGCCTTTCCTTTCTGTGTGGTTAGCAGTGGTTTTTGGCCTTGGATCTGTCTTACTGATAACATTTTTGCCCCAGTCTCCTGTTTAATTGTTGAATTATGAGCACTGGCCTCAACTAAGGCAAAGAAGGCTTGCAGTCCTTTAGGTGACTCCTGGATGAGTTGTCAATGCATTCTTAGATTTATTTTAATTGGCCGACCACTCCTAGGAATGTTATGTAGTTTCCGTGTTTCCATTTGTGGATAATGGCTCTTACTGTGGTTCACTGGAATCCAAGAGCCTCATAAATGACTTTATTAACCTTTTGCAGACAGATGTCAGTGTCTTTGTTTTTCTTCTTTTCTTGAATTTCTTTAGTTTAGGAGCTGATGGATTGCTTTTTGAGATCCTTTAGCCTACTTTTTGTTGTCAGATGGGTTCTATTTCAGTGATTTTATTTTTCATTCTGAAGATGTGGTGGTAATCAGCTTGGGTGTGTTGATTGATATTGAACACTTTTTTTAAGAATGTGGTTAATCACATTTAAATAATAATTTAGCAAAGGTGAAGCAATACTTGTCCACAGATCCTTTTCCTTTCATAACTTGAATCATTAAACAAAATGCCTTTTGTAATTATATAGATTTGTTTTGTCTGATATTAGAACTTATTTGAAAATTAATTACAAAAAGCAAGAACAAAAGAACTGTAAGTAGGTGAACACATCTTAACAACTTTGTATCCTGCAGGCTCTTCAAAACTGCTACATTATTCTACACAATTGCCAACAGAAATCACCTGGCAGACAATTCTGATGGGTCCAGTTGAATCAATTTGTTCCACCTTGCCTCCACATGAAAAGTGACCTGAGGTAGGCTTTAATGCAGCATACACAGCAAGGTGCATTGTAGAGAGTGAACTGTGATGCACAAGTCTCAAAATTCCATGCTCCACTTTGGTTGGGCACTTTGAATGCCTAGTCTATGAACATTGGATGACTATTCTACTGGTATGTCGTATCACTAGTTGAGATACCTGCAGGATCTGACATTCCTGAGTGCCAAACATCTGAGCAAATGAATCACATGAAAACAATTTGAATCTCATCTTGCTTCAGCATTGGGATCATCATTAGCATCCATCAGGGTTTGTGATTCATCAGTCATATTTTGGCTCAGACATTACAGTTTGCTTCCTCTGTCTGATCTTCAATGCATTCTACACCATCTTCATCAGAATAGAAATGCTTTAGAATTCATGTTCAAATTAATGCTAATAACGATGCATGTGTTCAGAAAGACATTTAATGTTTTTTAACACATTCCTTTTTAACATTTATTTGATTTCTGTGGCTTTTGAGTGTTTTTATGGTTTTATTTCTGTAGATGGCTTAAAGCGCCTTTATAAATCAATAAATTAAATTAATTGGAAAGTTGCTCGTCCAGCATAAGATTTATGAAAGAACAAATCACCTTGAAACATGTTTTAGTGAACCAGACATTCACAATGCAGACTTTGTTTTTGCGAAAAAAACTATTCTGTGAAGTAATAAATGGGAAATTTTATTTTCTGCTGTTTTTTATTGTCAGGTTGTATGGTCAGTCCATGCCACATCCTGTACCTACACCTGGATAAGTATCGTCACAATTACCATGACAGATTGGTAATGAATTCTCTACTCTTTCCAGTCACTTGACAGTCCCTTAAAGGTAAGTATTCTCTTTCACTAGCACATTTTATTGATGGACACAAAATGTCCCACAAACGGTGGGATGACAAAGTATGGTATGGAAGGGATACGCTCTAGGTAAACAATCCCCTATGGATGCTTTCTGCAGTTTATTGGATGATACATTTGTGTTGTGAGAAACATAATACAGATATTGGTACGGTTTGCATTTTTGAGTGATATATTTTGCTGACATGAACTTGCAGCTAGGCATAAGAACAAATGGTCAAGAAAAAACATATATAAGGCAAATATTTGGCAAATGGTTGAAAGTTAAGTGCAACAAAGTCTTGCTATTGGGAAGCAAAGTTAGCTTCTTATTCAAATGCAAACATTCCAGTCATTACCAAACTAGATAAGTCTTTGTCTAAAGTAAAGGCAAATGTCTAACCCAAGCATAAGGCCATACAGATTTACCCACCCAGTCTTTAAGCATGATTGTCTCTTCTGCTCATGATTGGACACAAACATAGGTGTTTTTTTGTTTGTTTTTTTCTTAGGTCAAAATTACCATCACATTAGATTTCAAATAAGGGGGTCTTAGAACCCTCCAAGTGCCTGATTCAAATGGAATCAGCTATTATGAGGCTGCAGGATAACCAGCTTGGTTGAGATTTTTCAGTCGACAGGCATTGCATATTTACAAATATGGCTGTACCTCTTGGGCATATGTAGTATTTTCCTCTAGGGCACCATTTACCCTCAAACCTAAAGAGCTACATGGAGACCATATTTTCTATGGATGGCTTTTTTCAGATACCTTGTTTTTTGCTTAAAAATTACTGTACAAATGACAGAGGGACAGATGCCAGGAAAACAAAAGAACATTCCTGAGTAAAAAGTTCCCATGCTCCGTTACTTCATTAATCATGTCCACAATATGCCCAGGGATTTGCTTTTTCCTTTGGCACCCTGAAAACTGAACCAAGTTAGCATGACTTCTGAGCTCTTTGCAGTTTATAAAGATGAAGATGCACACAATAATAATGCATGCCATTGCACCCTGATCCACAATATTGCCGCCTGTTGTTGCAATTATCACCAGATGAATGCAGGGATTTATTAACCTCAGGAGTCTATTGCAGAAACACAAACAAACACATTATCTTAAGTGGCAGTAACAAGTCGACCTTTAGTTCTTCTGTTCAGCATGCACAATTTATTCGGATCCACAAATTCATTGTGCCTTTTGTGCTGATGTATGTGCATTTATGGAGCAGTGCCTCTGAGATTATATAATGAGCCTGAGTTTGATTAATTCACATTTAGATATAAAATTAGTTCTGTTTCTTCCATATTTAAGCCTCTGGTCCCCTGAGCTATTTTCTATTAGCATACAATATTATTTGCCCCCTCTCTGCTGCTTCTAATATGATACTTTGTTCTTGCTGATTATTTTGGCCCTAAAACCCAGAAAGAGGTTTGACATAAATTTTGGTTCAATCTGTGGCCCAAGGATGCAGCTTGTTTATTTAAAGTGAGCAGTTTTTGCTCATTTACATGCAAATGTAAACAGTGACAAGTTTAATTTTGATGAATAGTAATCTACAATACTTATTAATTAATATTGCAGCCATATATTGTTTCACCATTGCACTTTAAAATCTTTGCAAATTGGCCGCAAACTATTATGAAATGCATGCTGCTTGACAGTATGTATGTGCAGTGTTTGACTTTTTTTTGCAAGTAAAACAACAAGTTTCTTGAGGGCTTCTCAGTTCAGCTCTCCCCTAATATTGACGTTTTTATTTTTTTTATTTTCATGTATCATAGCCTTAAGAAATAATTTATGTGTTGGAGCTATAAAATGTATATCAGTATGTTTTGCACATGTGCAAATGGTAGTTAAAAGTACAAAAAAAAAGTCACCGGTTACAATTTTAAGCGATAAATAATAGTATTAAAACAAACAAAAAACCTCAAATATATTACATCATAAAATTATGCAGCTTCTTTGCAACATTAACTGAGTTAAAACAGTTTAAACTTTCCCTGAACTGCTAAAGGGGAGGGAGCTTAAACCATTATACCATTATAAAGTGTTAAAAACTCGTCATATTTGACATGCACATAATGGTGAGGTCTCTGCTTGGCCCACCTCTACAGTGAGACAAGAAATATGACATTACTTGATTACTGACCCCAAAGTGTTAGATAAACAGTTTTTGCCTTATTACCCTTGCTTAAATGGAAAAACATTATTCACACGTTATTTTTGACATATTCTTATCATACAGGGGAAGTCTAAAAATGGCATATCGTTATATTTTAGAGAGATTTCAGCAAGTTCCTAAATTTCCAACATAAAGAATGCACAGCATGACATGCAAATGAGAACATTTTTAAGCATGGTGAATAAAAACACTCAACCTATTAACAAGTACTTTAGATCAAATATTAATATAAATAAACAAAATCACCCGAGGGAAATGATCAGACCCTAATGGGTACTAGTACTTGTGCTCAAATACTACACCAATTTGATGTAACAGCTCGAGCCAATACATTGTTTTCAAAGTAACTACTCAGTAATAGAATAGCAGCAAAGATAGGGAGTTGAGTTTGTCATCATCTTGAGTCATATATGAACTGCAATATCTAATAATTGAGTGCACTTAGGATATGACCATACATTGTCCCATTAAATAGACTGTGAAAGCAATCTACAAACTGTGGCTCATTTGACTAAATGACTTAATATTTCCCCCTTTGAAGTTACCATGCTGTATACAATGGACTGATTATGGTCATATTTACACATAATGTTTTCTATGTAATGGTTCTCACCAGTTTTGGGCAGTAAAAGTAGTTAGCAAAAGCTTCCAAGTTTCTGCTTTTATTAATGATGCCACTGAATCAACATTTTTAGGAAATAGGCCACAGACCACAGCTCTGACGGAAATATATGCATTTCACATTCTACTGTACTTTTCTGTTTGTTTATATTAATGCTTGGAGATCAGGAAGCACAGCCTACATACTCCACAATACAATTAACTAAATTTTAATTACAGTGCAACAATGTCTCCTTAGCTTCAGCTCCATACAATAAGACCATATGATCATTAATATAAGTAGTGATATAATTCATAATTTTTCTCTAAGAGTAACAAAGACAATAGATACATAAAATATTGTGCCCTTCAAGTTTATCAGAGCAAGATAGGATAGTTCAATAGCACATTGAACAATTTTGTTGCCTCTGCAATTGCAGATGCTTATGTAGCCTATGCGAAGGTTTACGGATGCAGACATGCAAACAACAGTGTCTGAAGTTCTAAAGATGCCTATTTTTAATGTGAATCTATTATTTCCCCTGCCCACAAGCAGGGAAATAAGCATTTTATAAACAGGAACAAAACCAAGATAATTTGATATCAAGTGACTAATTCAGCTTTCATGCATGGGAGAAAACAGATGTTGGGCTGAAATGATCTGCATTATGTGAGCATCCCTCTGTGTTTGTGTTTTTTTTATTCATGGCAACTGTGCATGACAGGATAGATAGATAGATAGATAGATAGATAGATAGATAGATAGATAGATAGATAGATAGATAGATAGATAGATAGATAGATAGATAGATAGATGGTACCCACTTACCATGTGTAGAGTCTTGTATATGCGGCTACAGAGATCAAAAAGGATGGATCAGCAGAGTTGATCTTTATTTGACCGTTTCATATTCTGTTTCATCCTCCACCCCCAACCACACAGGCTTTCTGATTCCTCCAATTCTGCTACCTCTTCTGTGATGTGAAGACTGTGCATCCATGGGCCCACTTTGATCACTAGTTTTGTTCATGTGCATGAATGCTACAAGTGCTGAGATGAATGGTTGGGAGCTGGCAGGAGAGGAGCTCATTGTTTCTTGTGTGTAAAACCCCAGATTTTGACTTTGATATAAATTATTTGGTAAACGTAGGCATGCACCTTGAACCTTTTCACATTTTGCTCTAACTTGCTTTATTTGATAAACCAACACAACTTCTTCATTCTCAAGTTTTTTTTTTTTATGTTAAACAGGTGCCTTATTTACTGCCATACATCCTTCCATCAATTCTAACTAGCTTCCCTGTCCCCATAGGATGACACCACCACCATGTTTTACTATGGGGAGGTATGTGTTTTGTCGTATATTTCCATCACTCAGCGTTTTGCAAGTAGGCCAAAAAAGTTTTAATTTGACCAGATTGCCTTCGTCCAAATTTGCTGGGCCCCTTATGGCAAACTTCAAACTGGACATCTTTGTTTTGATTTTAACAATGGCTTTCTTCTTGCCACTCTTCCATAAAGGCCAGACCTGAGGAGTTCATGACTAGCAGCTGTCCTGTCAGACTCTCCCACCAGAGCTGTGAATCTCTGCAGCTCCTCCAAAGTTGCCATGGGCTTCTTGGCTGCTTCTGATTATTGCTGATTTCAATGGATTTCTATTTGGTGTTATAGTAATGGTACGTAAAGAGAAATGTATGTTACACTTCTAAGTTTAAGTGTTTTTATGTGCAAAACATAAGAAAAGTTTGCATCATTTCCAATTCACAATGATGCTCTATTTTGTATTGGTCTATTACATAAAGTCCTGATAAAATACTTTAAAGTTTATGGTTATCACATGACAAAATGGCAAAGTTCACCTGGTATGAATACTTTGGCACGGCACTTTCACAGCCTTGAAAGTGTAATACCAAATGAGTCATAATTGTGAGAATTCAGTGGCTATAGGAACAATGGCCAGTCTATTCAAAATTCACATTTGTCATACAATTTGCGTAAAGTGTACACCCCCC
>JAHUTJ010033672.1:10751-25409 GCA_036250325.1 Characodon lateralis
AAATTTTTTTTTTTTTCAACCCCCCCCCCCCCCCCCCCCCACACACAACTTTCAAAAACCAATCAGTAGTAAGAGAGTTTTGTTTACAGGTGCTCATTAGTAAGGCCATTTTGTCAAGCAGTTCCAAGTTATTTTTTTCAAATAAGCTTTTTGGTGTCTCTTGAAGCTCGAGGTCATGTCAGCTTGCTCTCTAATTGGGTGTCAAGAGGATTCTTAATATTTACACACCCACACAGTGGGCGTGTCCACACATGTTCCCCAAAACACACACGCATACAGCCGATACATGCTGATTTAATTGGTCAAATAGGCTTCTGTGGTCACTAGGGTAAACTCAAATAGTTAACACATGCACACATACATTTTGATGACATATAGAAGATGCCTCTAATAAGGATTTGTCAGGCCTGTGGATCTGCAGTGCATCAAAGAAAAGAAAGCAATGCTGCTACAGTACTTCCAAGTAAGCTGTGTCTCTTGTTGTTTCTGTGGTTAAGGCCATTAAAAATACAGAGCAAACAGAGACGGGGATCTGTATTACGAAACACTTTTGACAGTTGTTGTGGTAAAAGTTGCAATGGTGTAATGGATTATCATTGATGAGAATTGATGAGAAGGAGCATTGTTGCTCTTGTTGGTGTTTGAGAAAAATAAAAAAGTGCCTACTTATTTCTGAATAATTCTTTTCTTTGTGACTGTAATCAAGTATACGCTTCCAGAGATGGTGCAGGGGTTTTTCTTCCTGGAGAGGTTATAAGCAGTCAATAGCTTACCTGAGGCATATAGCTCAGTAATGAATTTTTGTAGAAGTGGGGTTCTGTTGAGAGGTTATAAGCTCTTCGTATGTCTGCTTCAATAAGTGAACAGCAGTCTGTACAACAGAAGGAAGCTCTGCAGCGACAGCTTAAAAAAAAAAAAAAAAAGTAATGTAAAGTAAAAGTAAATTAAATAACACTGTGCCTGTGCAGCGATGACTGGCACCTTTTCTAAGGCTCAATATTGACAATAGGAAATAAAATAAATAAACAACAACAAAATTAACAACAACATCATCCCCCCCAACAATTTATTTGTATTAGCTCATTTTACATAGAAATAAATCTGCCAGGGGATAAAATGGAAAGCTGCATCCCTGTTTTGAATTATTGGAAAAGCCAAGCCTTAATGTCACATAGGGTCTGCAGTCTGATTAAGTTCATTTTTTTTTATTTATTTTTTTTTAAGGATGGATAAGTTGTCATAAGCAGTCAACATTTTACCTGCAGTAGATGACTGTTATTTTGCTGACAGGTTTGATAAGTTATTAATCCACATGTTTCATGCAGTAGTAGTTAACTCGGTTAATTTTTTTTATTGAGTTGATTTTGGGAGATTCTAAACTGTAAATACCCTACCTGCTCTACATAACTCAGTTCTAATTTTATTTTTTCCTTTTTGTTATTGTGAAATGATGTTGAGTTACTATGCCAACAATGTACCTGTTGTAGATAACCCGGATGGTTCTTTTTTTATTGGACTTCTGTTTCTGGGTTACAGGCATTCCACATCTTATCAGTAGTGGATAACCCTGTTCAGGTTTCATTTAATTATGGTGAGAGGTTATGAGCAAGCAATATCTTATCTGCGGTAGACGACTTGGTTAATTTTTTTAAGTGGGGGTCTGAGAGGTAATAAGCAATCAGTCTCTGAAATGTAGGTAGATACATTTCCAAGAATCTTGATCCCACTTTAAAACATTAGTTTTAGAGGTAATGGCTTGTAAGAGTTGCCCTGTTCTATTGACAGTCAATTAATAAGGAGATCATACCAACCCTAAACAGAAAGGCTCCAGCTGAGGTTTGAACTGACAGCCTACCAGCGGTAAGGCAACATTGATAACCTCATTTTTCTATTGAATACATCAATTAGCATTATACACCCACTTATACATGTAGGGTCATAAGGCGGGCTGGTACCTATCTTCAGGGGTCATTGGGCAGAAGGCAAGATACACCATGGACAGAGGTAACCAGTCCATCACAGGGCACATTCCATTCAGTATATTAAAAAAAAATAATAATAATAAATAAAATAAAATAAACCTTTAAACTTCCTCTTTGTTTTAGGCAACCTTGAATTTTATTCCATGGTGCATTATTTGCAAAAAGCTTTTTGACCTCTTGGCAAAAATACTTTTTTAAAAGAACAAATGCAATAAAACAGTAAAAACAAGATAACAAGAATAATAACAAGATAACCAAAGTTATCATTGTCATAATCATTGATAGCTTGGTTTCATGGCTTGGCTCTCAATTTATTATCCAGGACAGTATTTGTTTGAAAAAAAAGTAAAAAATTGTAAAAGGACAAAATAAATCTCTCTGGGGAAAAATATCTCTGTACACCTTTAGTGTCCTGCTAAGGTATGAATAACCTTCAAAGTCCATTTTTTAAATGTTGTCATGTTACAACCACATATGGTGTATTTTGTATGGTTTTTTTTCTGATAGACAAACAAAGAATCACAATTGTGTGAAATAGAAGAAAACATAGCAATAATTTATCTTTTTATTTACACATAGAAATCTGGAAAGTGTGACATGCATTTGTATTTATTTACCTGGAATCAGTATTTTGGTGAACCATCTTAATTGCAATTACAGATAAAATCATTTGAGATATGTTGGCTTTGGAAATTTAGAAAATAAAATATTAAACTATTGGTTTTTGCATAATAGCACGAGCTCAGTCAAATTAAATAGAGATTGTCTGTGCATATCAGTTCTCAAGTCTTTCCACAGACTTTTCGTGAGGACCTTGACTGGTCCATTCTAACACATGAATACAGCTCTGGCTGTATGTTCATGGTTGTCCTGCTGTAAGGTGAAGCTCAGTTTTTTGCTGCTTCAGTCAGGCTGTCTCACAGGTTTGAACTGTATTTAGCTTCATCCATCCTTCTAACAACTCTGAGCAACTTATTTAGCCCAGCTGAGGATAAGCATCCCTTCAGCATGATGCTGCCACCATAGGGATGGTGTGTTTGGGGTCTTAGTTTTTCATTACACATACTGTTTAGCATGCCATCCAACATGTTTTATGGTCTCATCTGACCAGAACACTGTCTTTCATGTTTACTGTGTCCCCTTGCAATCTTGCAAATATTTCACATAAGCCAGTGCAGACACAATAGAAGTCTTACAGATTCACCCACTTAAGCTCTGAATTTTTGCATATAATTCAGAGTTACACTGGGTCTTTTGACTGCCTCACTTTAAATAATGCTCGCTTTACCGGGCCTGTAAGCTCCGATGGATGGGCATGTTATGGTGGGTTTGCAATATTTGGGTGATTAAAAAGAGATTGAACAGCACTCAAAATTCCAATTAAATATGTAGAAGTTCTAGTTGGAACATAAAAAATATTGAAAGGTTTGAGGGGAACACGCTTGTCTATCTTCTCTTTGATTTTGATACAAAAAAGTAACGTTACATAGCACTTAGAAAACAACACAATCGTAGAAGCCTAATTTGCGATGATGCATACGGTGGCAAGGTATTTTCTTGCATTCGTTGTGGCATTAATGCAATATAACCTGCTGAGTTGGAAGGCAAGTGGAACAGGAAGCTATGTTAGTTAAAAAATGCAATTAGAATGACTTAATCTAGTGTCCTTTGCGTACTGACAGTTCTTTCTGTACATCAGGCTTATAAAATTATTATTCTCTGCTTTACCTCGGTCATTACTTTCTTTCATCTGCATTTCGGACAGCTCGTCTTTACTGTTTTCATGAGAAAAAACATTCTAGAAAGAAAAGCCACACACGTCTGAGATCCGTTTTTACATTTAATCTTTACACAATGATAAGAAAGTGGAAGCCTTTGATCTGATGTTTTTGTCTTAGGTTTGACTGCATAAGAGTGCTCTCACCATTATGGGAAGGTATCCACTGCTCTGAAATTGCCTTCTGCATCTGAAATTAATGACAGACATTTGTACAGAGACAAGCGGCACCGAATACAACTGTAATCTCTCTTCAGCTTTGTCGCAACATGGGAGAAAAAAAAAAAAAAGACAGGAAACAAGATTTGTCATTTGTCTTGGCAAGGACTCGAGGACGGTGGGCCTTTCTTTTTTTATATTGTTTTGAAACGAGAAAAACAATCCCCTGACAAATCTGCCTAATTCATTTAATTATATTGTGTATAAAGTTGTTAATTTTGAACTCAACTGATTATTCTAACTTGTTTTATCTAAAATTCAGTTTTTAACATCACATCTGAGTTAATTGGACTTTCAATGTTCTGAGTATTGTCAAACAAATTCTTTTTATGCTGCCCAAGATAAACTTATTGTCTGTGTCTCAATGACTTTCATTATTTTTTTCCACAAGATTTGAGGCTGTTTACAGTCTTGGCCCAGTGTCTGAATAAGTCATAGTCCAGTCATGTTCCAACCCACAACTCTACAGTTGGGCTCCCTTATGTGCTAACTAGAAATATTCTAAGATTGAAGAGGCCGTCAGTTCCTGTTAGCAGTAACGGATGGCAGATGTTTCTTGTTTGCAGAAATTTTACCTTAAAAAAGAGAAGAAACTGAACTTATTTTTTGGGGTTTCTCTACAGAAATGAGTTTGAGAATTCTTGAGCTATAATGAACTGGATACAAGGCTACAAAATCATGGTGAAAGGGAGAACTCCAATTAGAAAAATATATAATAAAAGAAAATAACAAGCTACTGAGCCGTGGAGATTGCAGTATGTAATTGGAGTGGTTCTCCCTAGTCTGGCTGGAGTTACTGGAAAATCAGTCAGTCTTTCTACAAATAGTAAAAGAAAAATAGCTGATTTTGTTGAAATTGTATAATTCTTCCATTTAATTTCTAAATAAGTGAACCCTGTTTATCTTAAGCAGTTGTTATAAGAAACATCTCTCTGTAATTAGTAAAAAACACAAACGCTATTCACCTTTTTTCTAAAACTACAGATGGCTTTAACATTAACACACTGTACTGATGTGTCTTTCTTTATTGGTTTATCAAACATGATAGAACAAGCAGTGATACAACAAGCATGATCAAAAATCTAATATTAAAATCTAAATTTAAGTTGGCACTTGAATAATTTGGAGAGAATTAAACCACAATGTAAATATTTACCCATTTTTTTCTGTTCCCAATAAAAGTTATTCCAAAATTGATTATTTCTTTTTAAACAAGACAAAGTAAAGGAATGCAAAATAGAAAAAGTGGACATACCAGACCTCTCCTGCTACAGACCTATATCAATACTAAATGTCGATTACAAAATCTACCCTTCCATAATAGCAGAACAGTTTGAAAAATTTATTGGGGATATTTTTGACAAAGATCAAACAGGATTTATTGAGGGTCGCCAAACCCTCGACAACATCAGGAGAGTACTTCACATTATAGATCAAATTCAAAAACGATAAAATTAGAGCTATATTAGTAAGCCTTGTTGGGGAGAAAGCATTCAACGGTGTAAGCTGACGTTTTTTTGAGTGAAGTTCTTGAGAAATTTGGATTTTGAAAAAGCTGTACATTGTGTGAGGACCTTGTATCAATCGTTTTTAGCCAGGGTGAAAATTGATGGCAGTCTAACCGATAGTATAAACTGGAACATTCTGCATGTCAGGGCTGTTGTTTTAATACTAATATTGTTTGCAAATTGTATAGAGCCATTTGCACGACACATAATTCAAAATATGGATCTTAACTGTATGGACATAAATGATAAACCCCATTTAATAAATTTATTTGCAGATTATATTTGCTATCTTGAAGATCCAGAAAACATTGCCTGTTCTGGTCAACCATCTAGAAGCATTTGGCTATTGCTCTGGATTTAAACTAAATTTGACAAAAACAGATCTTAACGTTCTATCACACACCATCTGAAATGTTACGTGAAATTTAAATTGGGATTCCAATATGATGTCATAACTAGGAATATTGTTAACAAAACAAACTGACAGTCTATACAAGGTTAACCTTATTAGGCTGGACCAGGGATTTAGGAGAGCTATTAGAAGGTGGGAAGCCCTGTCACTAGACAAGCTCTAGAAATGAAGCCATAAAAATACATTGGCAAGGCTGCTTTACCTCTTTCAAGCATTACCTATAGAAATTCCAGACTAACAGCTTAAAATATGGAACCAGATTACATCAATATTTATATGGAGCTCTAAGAAAACCCAGATAACAACTTCAGAAATTACAAATAAGAAAAGAGAAGGGAATGTATGGCATTAGCAAATTTTAGGGAGTAAAACCATGTGGCTCAAATGACTCCCACATAATGTCTAGGTGCTAAAAACTATGGGCATGGGATGGAATTGCGGAGCATTATTTGAAAAACAAACTATTAAGAACGTACTTTAGCATGTTAACTCTGTAACTCGCTTTTCACTGGAAAAATGGTTATAAATAGTTTGGAAATATAAATTAGACTGAGAACTGTTCTTACTACATTGGCCAGTCTACAATAAACACTTTATTTTTGTTTCATGGTTTAAACAATGGAGAGATAATGGTTTAACAGCCATGAATTAGAAGACTAAGACATAGATGCAGACTGAACACAGGAATAATAATGCTACAAATGGAAAACAAATGGACAATCTTCATGTCGACATAGCTCTAAAGGACTTCAAGAAACACTTCGTACTACCTTTTTTTTTCTTTTAAGCAATGCCCCAAATGTTCAGATTCTTTTTACTTCAACACCTTGATAAACACAGCTGATTCAAAACTAAAGCTCAATAGTGTTCACTCATTCACATGTGATTGTAGTTGCTGTTGGTGTAAAAGGATTCAAATTAGATGTTTTTGGGTTGAACTTGTGAGCTTGTGATGCAGAATTGCACTTAGGTTGCATAAAGGCGGAAAAAGGTTTAAAAAAAAAACAAAAAAACAACACCAACACGTTTCTTACCCGGGTTTTAATCCACTTGGGCTAGAAAAAGACATCTCTTCCAGGCCTAAAGAGACACGCTGGTCAAAAGCACAAGAAGGCCAGTACAAATATAGTGCATGTATATAAGAGGACAGTACATGTTTTCATTGTTACAATAACAACACTTAAAAAGGGGAATTTTCATTCTATCTGTTTCTCCCTTTATTTTTAATAAAATCTTTTCAAAGCAGATTATATAAAAAAAAAAGGAAAAGGAGGGCGCATAATAGAAGAGGGGGCTGTATGCGGTTGCTCAGCAACATCTCTCCACATCTCTGTAGACTAATGTTAGAGCAACTAGATTTGTTTATTCATGAGCATGGTAGTGATGACTCCCACGTCAAGGAAGCGCAGCAGTGCCTGGCTGTTCCTGCCCTTCAGACAGTAAGTAGTTCAATTAGACTTGAATATTTCACACACACATCATTAGTAGCCCCCAAATGAAGATTGGTTCAGATGCTTTTTAGCTTATGAGTTACTGCTGCAAGCCATTTTTTTCCTATATATTTCCTAAATATTTTTATTAAAATCTGACTGGATTCCTCAGGTGAGTTAATGGGTAAATATTACCCTTAGGCAGTCTGAGTAAATTAAAAAGCCTTAGGTGGCAGAATAGAGCATATATTGTAACAGTAATCCTTGGAATTCAAATTTGAAGCTGTGTGGTTGACATCACTGCACATTCACTATTAGCAAGACAAACTACAAGTACTAGAAACAGAATTTTCTTATCTCAGCATCATGAATTAAATAATAAATATCCTTCCTTTGTTTATCCTCATACATTTTCTAAGTACACTAGACAATACAAATGCAAGGAAATCATATCCTGTATTAAAATACTTTAACATAACTTCATTCATAGAATATTTAGGAAGCGTTAAAGTATGACTTTGCTTGGGTTATGCTTCAAAACAGCTACAGCAGAAGAAAGAAAATCCAAATACATATTCATACTCAATGTATGACAAATTTGCAGTGTCATTTGAAACCTTCGACATTCGCAGTCATAATTTTCACTCATTTATATTGAAAAACAGCAGAACAAAAAGAAATGCACAGATTTTAGCTTTAGATGAATATGAAAGTACGGAATGAGCTAACAACATAGCCTATTATTATATTAGTTGAATTCAACATTAGCGAGCACATTCATTTAGTATTTGAATGCACATGGTGTTGCTAATAGCAGTTGGCTTGTCTCTGAGTACAATAATTAGCTAAAGGCGTATGGTTCAATTGGTTGTGAACTTGTTCCCGAGATCAAAATTTTGACTTTGCAAGGTAAACGAAAATGCACCATTCTATAGAATGACAAGCATGCCCCCTGAAATCAGAACACCAACCAGGAAAATGGGAGCTTCCCATGCAACCCAGAGTTCAGTACTCAATATGGCTGCTGCATGTGTAAAATGTAACTGTTGAGAAATATATTGTCCTGTATTGATAAGGGTAGCTAGCACCACAACAATTAGCAAATCCCACTGGTTTTCTAACTTGTTACTAGAAAGTACTCAATTAAGATTTAATAAAAATCCCAGATCTAAGATTTAAAGGGCCTGTGACATTGAATTCCCATGATAAATCCAGTTACACAAATATATATATATATATATATATATATATATATATATATATATGTTCATAATTGTCACTAAAAAGCATTTGAATTGTACAGAATGAGAGGCACCCTAAACCAAAATGGCTACCACAGCATTGTGCAACGCTATGCAATACCTTCTGGTATGTGTTCTGTTGGTCAGGGATTCATCCTAAAGCAAGATAATTACCCAAAACATAAGTCTAAGTTATGCCAGAACTACCTCAGGAAAAAAGAAAAAGATGGTAAGCTTGAAAACGTGGAATGTCCGGCGCAGTCTCCAGACTTAAACCCGTCGAGCTGGTTTGGGATGAACTGGACATAAGAGTGAAAACAAAGCACCCTACAAGTGACACGCATTTGTGGGAACTTATGCAACAGATTTGGGACGAACTTTCTGAAAAATATTTTATTTTGATTATAAAAAGAAGGCCACGAGTGTGTTCAGCTGTTATATCAGCCAGAGGTGGCTACTTTGAGTCTAAAGTTTAGAATTCCTATTGTGCTGTAGTGATTCTATGATTTCCTTTTTATAACTTAAACTGCTTTTGTACTATGCTTTCATTTAAGAGTGCAATGAAATAATAAAGTGGATGATTTTCAATAAAAAACTGAAAAAAATGGGGTGTTTTAAAACCTTTAAATGATAGTGTGGATGTTTTCTGTCCATTTCTGTATGGGAAAAGCTTGTCACAGGCACTTTAACAGCAAATGTTGTTGCAGATTAGAGAAAATATGTATATTGTTTTTTTTAGCTAAGGTAAAACATACCTAATTAGTGAGCAGAGCAGTGGCTTCACTCTTCTCTGCTTCTTTCTTTAATAGTAACAAGTCACCATTAATCAATACATTTACAGTTGGTTACTTCTCTTTCAGACTCTTTTTGCTATTTGTAAACACAAGCAAAAGTAAAGGGCAACTGTACTGGCAGTTCAAAGGATATGAAGGGCTGTATGAGAAGTGAAAATCAAAAATAATGGTCTGACACCCTGATTATGCTAACTGATGCACTCCTCCTTGGCAATAATTGACAAGTTCAAAACAAATATATATTTTTTTTTATTAGGAAAAAAAGCTTTTCATGCAAATTATTTTAATTAAATTTAATGATCTAGTTACCTGGTTGCGAAAAGGAGTTTGTAGATGTATGAAAATACAATAGCAATAGAGTAAAATTAATTAACCACCCATGCAAACAGTTGTTTGACTTAAGATCATAATGACAGTACACAGAAGCACAGCAGGAGTGTGCATTTGAATTTAATCAAATAATGGCTTCCCTGATTAGCATAAACAGATCTTTTGGATCTTATCTATTCAAAAATAATGGTTTGGGGTCACACAGCAATAAATAACACAAATAGGCTGCTTTTAGCAACCAGCAAAACAGTTGACTAGCTATGCTAGTACTATTCCACTAGAGATGTAAACAGGGGTTACCCAAGACCAGAGCATCATTCAGTTTCTTGCAGGTTCTCAGCGTTGCATCACTGTAAAGGAATTTTCAGATCAACATTTAAAGCAAAACATTCTCCTTTTAATGAATTGTTTGATATAGTCACACTGGACATGAATCCAGCATAAATCCCCTATAAAATTCATGCTACAACATGCCAGTCAGATATTTGTCCAGACTTTGAGTAGGCCGGTCCCAACCACTCCTCGGAAGGTTCAACAGTTCTTTAGGTTTTCTCCATTTGTTGGATAATGGCTCTCACTGAGGTTCACTTTAGAAATGGCTTTGTAGCTCTTTACAGACTGATGAATGTCAGTTGCTTTGGTTCTGTTTCCAAATTTAGATGAGGGCATTATGTATTGCATTTGTAGATCATTTAGCCTACTTAATGCTGTCAATCAGGTTCTATTTAAGTGTTTTTTTGATTCTTCAGGTCTGATGGGACAAGGTGTGGCCAAATAAGTTGAACAATAAATGTGCTTAATCATGGTTAATTCATTATTTAACATGGCTTACTTTGTTTGACTGTTGGATCTAAAGCTAAGTTTGACAAAACGGCAAAAACACCCATTCTTTAGAAAAGCAAATACTTTCAAAAAGCACTGTATGAGCAGCATGCACAGCTCTGAGTGCGAATATTATTGAACAAAATCTTGAAAGAAATACTCACAAACACACCAGGTGCAGCTCAAACATGTTGCTTTTCGCTTTAGAGACTTAATTAGTCCATTGCTGTGGCTTTCCAGACAGCAAATGCTTTCACTGGAACACTTGGGCACAGGGCAGCTGGTATACCTCCAAAGTAATGAGTCATCACAGATGAAAATGTTTCACAGTCAAACAAGGGCCGGCTGAGATAATGACCAAGTCTGAAGTGCGTTAGAGGAAGTTGGTGTTTGTATGGAAATTCTCTGTGCTGATTATACTGCACATGTTCTCTACAATATGCACAAGCCCCAAACAATCTACCGAAGGAACAGTGTTGACACTTTTCTTTTCCATCTGTTCATGTCTTGTATTTTGAAAGCCTAGTCACCCACACACCCACAGACTCAAATCTCAACTGTACAGAAAGTAGCATCCAAAGCCATGCTGAACCCCCTCTAGGGTATTTCACAAAGTGGAGGGCTCTATTCAGCTTGCCATAATCATCCCTTGTTTATACTGCACCTCAGGCAAGCGGTCAGGCAGCAGCCACCTATGGATCAGCAAGGCCACTCCAAAAAGGGCAAGTGACATGAAGCATCTAGAAAAACACACTTTGGCATCTAAAAAGCTTGGCTATTTTCTCACAAACTGCACCCTTGTAGCATTTTTTTTTTTTTTTTTTTTTTTTTGTGTTGTATTATCTTTCTTTTACTTCATTAAATCCAATCTTAGTTATTTCTTGGCAGTTAAAATGGTTTTTCATCAAATCACATTGTTAAAAGGAATTTTACTGGCCAAAAAGCTCAAAGACTGAGGATATACAAGTGACTAATTTAACAAGAAGAATCAGTGAAAATAAAATAACTCTGCATGCCCCTGTTAAAAGTCCAGGTATTCAGACAAAAAATTAGACCATAATGGATCATTTCCAAATTATTTCCACTTTTACTGTGACATATAGTCAGCACATTGAAACTGAAAAACTAACCAAACTATTAAAGAAAGAAAAGCTGCAACAACTGCATAAATGTGCTCACCCTTTAAACAAATAATCTGTTGAAGCAGCTTTTGATTACATTTCAGCCTTAAGTCTGCTTAGGCTGGAGTATATCAGCATCCAATTTGTTGACTTGCACACTGCATATCCATCATATGAGGGCACCATTTGTCCACATCTAAGGACACACTGAAGGCATCAGATGTTGTCACTTAATCCTGAGACTAAACCTTACATTTTCATCTAGTGAGCCCATTCTTTTGTTCATGTAACACATGCTTTGGACTAATTAATGCTTTAAAAATCTCCTTCTACTGTTAATGATTTTATCCACCTTAACTTAAATGTTCCATCTCAAGAAAGGTAATCCAAGAGCATGATGCTGCCATCTCTGTATTTTACTGTCTTTGAGATGTTCTCGGGATGTGCTATTTTGGTTTTCTGGCAAACATTTAGAATTGATGTCAAACGTTTTGTTTCGTTGTACCATAACACATTGGATAACAAGACTTCAGGGTTTTCAATTCTATTCTCTAATCCAGACATAAGAGATTGTCACATGTAGAACACATTTAAGACTACAAAGTGACCAACTTCCAGTTTAGGCAATGTCACTGATGGTCCATCTTTTCTAAAACTATTGATAAATATCCTTATTAGGTCTTTATACATGTATATCTAAATTAATTAAAATATTGTGAAATATTTAAATATTTTTTTCAGTGAAACTCGTACATAGATTAATTACACTTGTTACTGTGCTATTTAAAACTGGGATTTCTTCTGATTGTCCATAAACAGAACTGAAATAGTTTTTTGTGAAATAGCTAAAAACATCACTCAGACTGTAACCTACTACTCAATCTTCTTGTGATATGTTGGATTCATTATCTTCTAAATGATGAGGATGAGAAACCACTGTGGCTTTCTGCATCGTAAAACTTAACTCTTGGCTTTGTTCAGTTGTTCAGCTTTTTTTCAGCCAGCATCTGCAAAGCTGCAAGAAAGGGCAAGCAACTGTCAGAGGACTATTAGGCTGAAACTAAATCAAGAATCGGTGCTGGAAATTGTCATCTGACTTTTCTTACCCCAATTACTTTTTTAATATCTTGTTTGAGATAAAAGGGAATAGATATCAGGTTGTCTAGTTGTCAAACAACAGCACCTTCACCTTTTGTTAAATTTATGGCCATGTTTCACACAACAACACTTGCCTGTTCAGGTTTGGTTCTCATCTGAAAATCCACTCGATCCAGCTCTACTGTCACCTCATCACTGAGATGTTAAACACATACATTGAAGCTTTATTTCACCAAAATAAAAGATGAGATGTTGCATGCATCGGAGTGCAATCGTGACTATCAGATATCACTTCATAGCAGCCTGTGAAGCCGTCAAGTTTAACCGTAGCTTGGTGTACTGTGGGAATGCTCTTGCTTTGTGGGACCATTGCTGCCAAATCCTAAAGGGTACTCATTGCATCTTTGCATGCAGTACATTGCAAACCTATTGACACCTGTTGAACTTAATTATGTACAGTGCACACTGCAATGTGTTTATTGGGATTTTAAAGACCAACAGAAATGAGGGCAGTATTAAGAAACAAAAGGAAATTAAAACTTATTTATTTAAATTTTACCTTATTCTGATGGATTGTTTGATTGTTTTATTATGTTAGTAACTTAATGTTTTATTGATTTTGTTATTGGTTAATTATTGTATCCTGTCTCTGCTATTTACTTTACTGTGTACAACACTTTGGTCCTGTGGGTGTTTAAAGTGCTCTATAAATAAGGCTGGCATGGCAAGCTGTTTTTCAACATTTTCATCAAAAATCTGAGAATTGTGGGGTAAATGTTTTCAGTCCTATATTTTTTTCTGATACTCTTAAATCATTTTAATGCATGAGTCACTTAATTAGTAAATAGTCCTAAATAAAGCTGTTCTTTGAAGGTGTTCCTTGGTCTTCAGGGGTAGAATTCTAAAGATATTTACCATCTTCCATCCATATTCCATAAAAGGGAACAGTCTTAGTAGGTCTGCACAAATGCAAACCTAGTAAGAGATGCAAATTGGCAGGCTGGGCAAGGTGAGCATAAATCAGCAACCAAGAAGCCCATGGTAACTCTGGAGAAGCTGCAGATCTATGCAGCTTAGGTGGGATAAACTGTTCTCAGATCTATTTGTTATGTGCTACACAAAGCTCTAACATTGGCATAAAGAAAGAGGGCTGTAAGAAATCTCATTAGCAGTTTGCCACAAACCATGTAAGGGACACAGCAAACATGCAAGAATGTGCTCTGATCAGATGAGACCAAAGCAAATTAGACTAAAACTAACTTTCAATTCAGTTTATAGATTCACAACACATGTCATCTCAAGCCACTTTACAAAATAAATTCAGTTTAATCAAATCATACAGACAGATTCCAAGTTAGGTACAGACATTCCAAAATGATCCTAGTTGTCAAACAATGCAGCCAACTTCAGTTTATTCTTTAAATTGGTTAAAAACTTTTTTATCCAAAGAAACTCAGTTGATTGCATTGTGTCGTTGACTTTACAGCTATTCCTCATACTTAGCATGCATGTAGTGACAGCGAAAAGCAAAACTCCCCTTTTTAAAAGGAAAACAACCTCCAGCAGAACTTGGGTCAGCGTGAAATGGCTAAAATTACAGTCTCTAGATATGCAAAGCTTGTAGACAGAATACCTGAAAGACTTTTAGGTGCTGCTGTGATGCAGAGGTGCTAAATACAAATGCATGCCACTTTTTTAGAATTTTTTTTGCAAAGCACAAATTTTTTTATCCCTCTATATGTGTTATTTAATGTTTCTCTGTCGCATATTTCCATTTGGAATGCTTCATCAAGAAACAGTATACAGGTCCTTCTCAAAATATTAGCATATTGTGATAAAGTTCATTATTTTCCATAATGTCATGATGAAAATTTAACATTCATATATTTTAGATTCATTGCACACTAACTGAAATATTTCAGGT